>JAODGE020011957.1:0-64037 GCA_027574965.2 Ecitophya simulans | reverse complement strand
GGGGGGGGGGGGGGGGGGGGGGGGGGGGGGGGGGGGGAGAGGAGCGAAAAGTTAAAACGGCACGGCGGCCCATTTTTCTCCTTTCGGCTGTTAATTAAAAATTAATAAACCGGACGGCTGCGACGCGAGCGCGAGCGAAGAAGGTCGCGCCCGCGGCGAAAGGTTAATTGGGCGCGAATCGATAATGAGAAAATTCAATAAACAGCCGGGCGGCGCAGACGAGCCAGCCGACCGGAAGACGCGCCTTATTGTCGCGTTTAATTGCGAATGTTAATGAAAGGCCGGCGCGCGCGCGCGCGCGAAGATCAAAAGAAACATAATTCAAACAAAAAAAACAGAAGGACTTTTGGGCCGGCGATAATGACAGGTACCACGCCGGCGACGAAGCGGTACGCCCTTCTTGCTAATTCGCGAAGCTGCGCGAACGCGTCCGAATCGAACGCGCCGTTTTTTTGTTTGTTTTGTTTTCCGCGCCGCGCGAAAATTTCTTTCGTCCGCAACAACGCCGCAATTAATCTTAATTAAAATACAAAACGCCGAAAGGTGCGCAGCTCGTAATAACATAATTGGTCGTATCGTAAGTTCCTAATCGCCCTAATGTATTCCGGCGCCCGATGAACCATTTTTCAAGGGCAATTAACGGACGCGTGGAAAGCCTAGCGGCGCGCGGCTGCGAAAGTAAATCGCGACTCTGTATGTGTCACGAAGGTGCCGCTTAATGGCGCGAAACGTTTTCGGTTATTTCGGAAACACGGGCAAAATAGAGAGAGAGATGATGTTGGCAACGAAATTGCGCCGTGCGGCCGCCTATTTTCGTCCGAGTTATCAACGCCTACCTCAAAAAACAAAAAACCAAAAAAAAAACGCCGGTCGTGCGCCCGAGCCAAAAAAAAAACAAGACGATGCAACACACCCACGTCGCTTTTCGCAACACTCGGTGCGCGCGCGCCGCCGCGAAAGTCGGCGCGCGGCTGGCTCGGGAGGTCGGACTTGGTACAGTTAGATTAGCTCGATTGCTTCGTGACCCATTTCGAATGAGTCAGACGCGTCGAGGTTTCGTAATCTTTTCGCACGGCGACCAAATAAACGCGCGTCCATCGCGACCGGGCGCACGCATCTCTCGCTCGGTCCCGACACGAGACGCGCGAGCACAATCGGCTCATTGTCCGCCCTCCAAGCGCAGTAATTCGTCGACATTGGGCGGCAATCGTCTTCCTCGCTCGGGAATCGCGGCGACGCGAAAGTGCTTTCGCAACCGCGCACGAAGGTCGGTCGATTGATGCGTTTTGGCGGTTTCGGATTCGGATATAAATAACCCCGAGAGACCGCGACCGGCCGACACGACGACGAGCTCGTCCAAAAATACTGCGCACGCTTTTTCGACTTCGCCGGCGGCGGCGATGATCGCCAATTAGCGCGCGGTCGACGCGGTCGCCGCACGAACAATGACGCGAACGGCATCGATCTGGACGCGCGTCGCGTTCGTTATTAATGCGGCCGGCGGCGATCGCCCGTCCGGCGGCCGTCGCATTAGCGCGCGCGCCCGGAGGCTGCGTCCCGGTCGTGCGCAATGCGTCGCGCGGCGCGCGCTCGCGGTTATTTTCACGTCGTTCAAGGCGTCGGCGACGCGCGAGTAGAAATTGCGAAAGAGCGCCGGCCGCGCGTCGAACACGAACGCATCGCGTCGCTAATTCCACGCGCTAATAATCACGTTATGTTAATTACGTGCGGGCGAGCAAGGCGAACGCGAGACGCTTCCTTTCTTTTCGCACGGATCGCACGGACGACGCGACTATAAATACGCGCGTTGCGTCAACGCGGCGCTTCGCGCGTCCAATTTTAGCGCTCGCCCGACGACGTTTCGGGCGTCGCGCAAGGTGCGCGCGCGGGCGGCGAGCGTTTTTCCTCGCGCAAACATTGACACACAACTCGCCGAAGACGAGCGCGGGCGATTTTCGCAACTTAACGACGTAAACACGCGACGGTGCGCCGACGTTATCAAGAACGCATCTGCGGCGACGCGCTGCATCGAACGTCTCCGCGCCCCTCGGCATCGCCGGCGCTTTAATGCGGGTCGAGCGCGACCGGCAAAAGTTGCTACTTGTTACCTTCGGCGGCGGTGGCGGCGGCTAACTTACTCTATTGAAACTTGCGCGCACGCAACATAAATAAACACGGGGCGGCGAGCACGTAGGGTGCGGGCACTCTAAACGCCGAAATGAGAGCGCGCAACTCTTCGACGACGCTCGCCGGCCGGCAACTTTCGCGCGGCCGCAACGCACGGCGTTCGTAGATCAAAATCGCGCGGAGGCGGAGAAGCGCAGGCCCCGAAATAAATTCGAAGCGAAAAAATAAAAAAAAAAACGAAGAAAAACGCCGCGCGAACGCACGCGTAAAAGTTGGCGGCGCGCCTCGGAAAGGCCAACGCCGACGCCCGTCACTTTCGAAACGCCGTTTGCGTGAGCGAAGAAGCGAAAGATGCGCGTGCGTCAGCGAGCGTTCGCGATAAAAGAAAAAAAACAACAACAATACGCATGCACGTAAGTAACCACAATGTAATTAGCGCATGCGTTTTCATTGACATCCTCCGCTCCTGTTCGAAGAATACTACTGCGCCCGATGTTTCGATTATTCGGCGGGCGAACGGCGAGCGACGGCGCAACCGATCGCGAATTTGCGCTCGTTCGCGCGATATTCGCCGGCGGAGCGCTCGGCGAAAATATTGCCAAGCGGGCAGTTCGTTAACAAGCGACCCGCGGGCTTGTTAACACTGTACATATTTGGCAAAACATGCAACAATAAAATATTTATGCACGCGCCGGGCGCCGCGATAAAGGAATCGCTGGCGACGGCATAAATTTTCAATCGGCGATTAGCGCTCGCGACCATTATATTGCCGGTTCAGCGCGACTTCCGACGCCACGCCAAAGCCGCCAAAGCCGGGCGGCCGTTCTTCGCGTCGATCAAGACGCCGGCGCGCTCGACGCAATAATCATTACGTCGAGTTAACATTCACGCGCGCGCACGATAATGCGATGGCGGCCGATAACGGCGGCGCTCGGGCGCGGCGCAAGAACAATCCGTCGCGAGTAATTGTTGCGCTAATCGGCTCCGCCTCGCGGCACGATTGCCGAAATTATTCGGAGGGGATACAGCAGGCGATTACGTGACTCCTTTTTTTTGTGTGTATGCCACCTCGACAATTCGCATAGCGTCGCGCACTACGGCACGAAATTAGCCCGGCATGAGCAAACGATCATCGTTGCATGTTGCGACGCGTATTTGTATGTTTTACGGGCACAATTTGTAACTTTACAAAATTGTTCTGACAGTATGTGACGCGTTTAATAAATATGGGAATTCTCGATGTTAATGTGTGTATGTGTGTGTGTGCATGGCGTTTTATTTATCTACTATGTAACATTGTTTCTAATAACTACACGACAAAGCGAATATTTTCGTTCGGAATGCAAAGCGGCGCTAATCATTACCAATTTTCCATTAAACTGTCCAATCGACTGATTCTGGTTATCGAGAACGCATCGTGGTTGCGGAGCGTTTTCTGTCCTTCCAGAACGAGCGAACTTCAAACCTCCGCCACAAACCCGAACGACTTGGACGCTAATCATTTCATGGCATTTTTTGCTAACTGCAATTGAACGTCCCCAAGTTGCGAAAGAATTCAACGCAAAATGCGAAAGTGAATATGAACGCGTTTCGGCGAAACTGAGCGTGCGACAACGTTCGACCTCCGTAATTATTCAATGAGCACTGAATTAAAACGAGGCATTCCGTAATGGAAATTCGAATTGTGAAGCGCATTCGTCATCCGAGCCAAACTTGCGCACGATTGCGGCCGCAAACGACCTCTAATAGATCGTAAATAATGCGTTAATGGAACGATGTCGAGCGATGCACGAGCGTCGCGCATGATAGCGATAGCGATGATAGCGATGTCGGAAATGCAAAAGTGTAGCGATATATTTTGAATGGAATCCGAAATTGTCAAGAATCGGTACATACATATAATATCGATTAATCGATACATCGGCTAGAGACCGACCCACAGCCGCCGGCGCAGGAAGAGGCCGGACGAGACGCCGGCAAACTGCGACGACGCGCCGCATTATCGCATCGACTCGTCGTCCTGCCGCGATAAAACGTGGCGTATGTAATACGCTCGTCACATTGTTGCGCATACCGCGGCGCGAC
The DNA here is from genome assembly GCA_027574965.2 of Ecitophya simulans. NCBI lineage: Eukaryota > Metazoa > Arthropoda > Insecta > Coleoptera > Staphylinidae > Ecitophya > Ecitophya simulans. Next base: position 59,825 of record JAODGE020011957.1, on the reverse strand, counting down.
GACGGACGCGTAACTCGCGATAAGTTAATGGTACGGCGCGCGCGAGCTGGACCAGCCCGGGCTGGCGATAGGCGAACAAAGTGCCGCTAAATGTGCCGGCGCAGAATGCGATCGCGATCGGGGCGTCGTTGGTGGTCGTCGTCGTCGTCGTCGGCGGCGGCGAAATTCGTCGACGACGCCCGCGGTTTTATTGGCGGCACTGTTGCGCTCGGTCGGCGTGAAAAAACGCTCGCCGACGTCGCGCATTAATTGGACGTCGTAGTACGGCCGGGCGCCAACGGCGCCAATCGCGTTCGCGCGGTTTCCGCTCTGGCAAACGCGTCGCTTTTAACGATCGCAGCAATAATAGCGCATTTTGGCACGCCCGAGACGCGCCGGCGAGAAATAAGAAGCGCGCGCCGCTCGCGAACCGCAAACGAAATGTTTTAATTAATCGCCCCGCCGCGGCGCGCTCGCGACGCGCGAAATTTATTATATCGCGGCGTCCGCGCCTTCGCTCGGCGGCGGCGGCGGCAACAACGATAACAAAGAGATTCGCCGCCGCTCGCCCGCGGGCGACGCGCGACTGTTTAACGAATTCGCCGAAATTCGAAATGAGATCCATTGAAACGTCGCTTCGCGAACTTCCGCCGCAGCGCGGGGACGACGGCGCGCAAAAACGTCCGCGCCCCAGGCGGCGAAACAATAAACGCGCTCGTAATTGCGACGTGTTCAACACGCTGTTTCGCGGCGCGTCGGCGGCGGGTTTTTTTTTGTGCGCCGCCGAGGAGCGGAGTGAAAACTGATAGAATAAAGAAAACGCAAAGCTGTCGGATGAAAGCGCGACGCCGTATGCGCATAATATGAATGAGCATTATTCGCGCTCATAACTCATTAGCATATCAAATCCGCTCGGAATACTGATAAGAGATCGGTTGTTTTTGTTGTTGTCGTCGTCGTTGTTGTTGTTGTTCTTTCGCCGTCTCGGTCATTTCCACACTAATCTCCGTCGCTCGGAGCGACATCCTTCTCTTATTGTTTACGTCGGGCGCTTCGAGTTTTGTGCTTCCGCCAGCGGGCGGACCCGAAACGCGCTCCGCGAGCGATTAACGTCGACGGTAATCAATTAGCGATACGTAGTGGCGGCGTCGAACGCTTGGGAACTATCGCCGCGTCGTGTGAGCTAATCGTCGCCGCCGCTGCCGCCGTCGTTCAGCGACGATCAAGTCAAATCCTCGGCGGCGGACGAAAATGAATAAAAGACGGGGAGCGCGCGCAACGACGCCGACGTCGAACGTGCGACGATCGATTCGCGACGCGTGCCGTCGGCAGTTGCGCAATTAGACCGATTCGCGATCGAAACGTCCGCGAACGCGGCGCCGCCGACGCCGCTCTTCGCCGCGAACCGCAACAATTGAAAGGCGACGCGTCGATGGGCATTTGAATGGTTCGGATGCGATCGATAAAAACCGAAAAGTGCGCCATTAAGCGCGCGCTGGCGCAAAACGGGCGCGCCGGCCGGGCGTTTTAACACTTTGTTGCATTCACAATTTCGCGCGGCCAGACCTTCAACAAGTGTTTATCGCGAGCGTTACGCCACGTCCGCGTTTTCCGCCGCTAAACCGTTTAAACTGAGAGAGACAGAGAGCGGGGAGAGAAAAACACGCACGCAGGGCGTCGCGATTTCCGCGATCTTCTATCAGTTCGCACGCGTTTTGCCATTTCGTCGCGACGCCGCGCCGGACCGCGTAAACTGAGAGGAGGCGTCGCATATATATATATATACAACAACCAAACCGCGACCGCGCAACGAAAAGCCAAGAAAGCGAAAACGGCGCGCGAGTTTTCGGACGAACTTCCTGCGATCGCGACGCGCGAGTTTTCCACGGCGAGAGTGGCGCGCCGGAAGAGAACCATCGTTAATTGCGCTAATTGATGTCCGTTTTCGCTGGTTCTCGCGCGGACGTCGGCGGCGCGCGACTGCGATAATGAATCCATGACGACACGCGAGCCGACGTCGAAGAACGCGCCGAAACGCGCGCGCGCGCTCGCAACGTCTGCTCGCCGTTATCAATCGCCGTGCGCCGAAAACCGCAGCGAGGAAGAGGCAGGCGAGTCGGATCCAAAACGCAAAACTCGCGAGGGCGAATCGCCGCACCCGATTCGTTCAAATGTCACGGCGTGGGAAATACCCCAGATTAGCGCCGAATTTAAGTGATTTTTAATGTCGCCCATCATCCATTAACGTACCGAAACGAAGGCCAGCACGATTCGGCGGTTTTCGCACAGCAGATAAGAGTGTGGCCGGTTTGGGACCGGGACGCCGGCTGCCGGTCCCTGTATTTGATTTCCACATAAATTGACAACGGAGAGATAAATATGCATGCGCATATAAATGAATACACATCAAACGCGCATTGTAAATTGGCGGAACGCGAGTCGTTTTCGTTATTTAGGTGGGCACATTATCTGCCTACGTGATTGATAACCGCGCACTGATGGCAGTGAATTTCGCGCGCGCTTTTTTGCCGTCGGAACGTCCGAAGGCTCGATCGCGTCGCGTCGAAACGTTAGATGCGAGCGGCGCGTGGCTAACGGGGTCCGACGAGGATGACACGCGACGGCAGAACGTCGCTTATCCGAAAGACGTTATCGGCGCCAATTTCGTTCCCTAGATAAACACGTCGGCGCCGCGAGTGCGGGCGAACGGCAACCGCATGAATTGCAAATCGCCGGCAGCTTGTCGACGCGCGCATAATTACCATAGTGATGAATTTTTTGCGCCCGCGCGTCTTCGGCCGACGTGACGCGCAATTAACGCGGGACGTCGCGACGTCGATCAACAAGCGCGCGTTTGAAAGTTTCGGACGCGCGCGCGACTGAAATGCCCGACGATGCATTAAGTCGCCGGCGCACTCGGCGCGCGGTTATCAGCGTTCTTGGCAGGCGCGCGCGCGCGCGCGATAAACGCGGACGTCGGATTACGCGCGCCTATCTAACCGCGAGCGTCGTGCGATATCGGCGGCGTCACGTTTTCGCGAAGGAAGCGGCGCCGGGCGGCGAACACGTCGCGGCGGCTTCGTCCGACTGACTCACCTCGTCGCTGCGCGCGGGCCTAACCAACGTGGCGGCGGAGACGCGGCATCTTCGCGCCGGACGCTCGTAGGTGGCGAGGATGCGGCGAGGACGACGAATCGGCGCACTTGCTTTGCGCGCGCGTCGCTACCGTTTTATTTATCTATATATGTGTGTGTGTGTGTGTGCGCGCGTGTGTTGTTATTTGTCGCTTCTTGGCCGCGGAGAGCGTGCGTGCGCGCGACGCGAGCGTCTTCCACCGACTGTGCGCGCGATGCGCGTTCGTAAGCGGCTGTGCGCGGCGGCGCGATCGTCGAGCGGCGCGCTGCTGCGCGTGTGGCGTCGGGCCGCGCGTCGTCGCGCTCGTCGTCCGGAGTCGCACTGACAAGCGCGAGCGCGCGCGCGCGCGCCGCCCGCCGCCGCCGCCGGGACGCGCGCGCGTCTTCGCGTCCGGCGAGAGGAGGAGGAGGAGGACGCGACTCCTTCTGACCGAACGAAGTCTCGGCGCCCCTGGTCGCCGATCCACTCCGAACACGACACCGTCGGTCGAATTAACAACACATCAACAACGCCTCGCCGATCGCGTTGCGTCCGCGCCGACGTGTCGAATATCGGGCAGTTCGTTTCGTGCGACCACTTTATCAATCGATTATTCGTCAAACAGATAATGCTTACCAAACGTCCGCCGGCCGGCGATGTTTTCGCTCAATCGCAACGCAGCACAATTACGTTCGCACCGAGAAACGGAAGACACGACAACAACAACAACAACAACGACAACAACAACGAAATGTCCCGCGCCGCACTAACCTGGGCGAACGCCGATCTCGCCGCTTTTATCACATCTTCACTTCGGCACATCTCCGTGTTTGGTTTAATTGCTTCGAAAACATTTGTGTTTGCTCCACGCACACGTGTTTGCCGTCGTTATTGCCGCGCCGCGCGCACACGGCGGCGAAGCGCATTGCAAAACAATCGCCCGACGCCCGACGCGGCCTCTGCAACAATCGGACGCGCGCGTAACGTTCTCGCCGCGCGAATGTCGTCGCACGCGACGGCGCACGTTTCGTAGGCTCGTCAGACATTCCGATTTGCGTTTGCCGGACGCGGCGGCAAAAGAAAAACAAACGAGGTCCGCGCGACAACAGGTTGACGACGGCGCGGCGCGAGCGTCGCGACGCTCGCCGACGTCGCGGAAACGTCGCGGCGGGCCGGAGGAGCGACGCGTCGGGAGAAACGCTCGCAACACAAACAAAGACGAACGCCCGAAACGAATTGCCACCGCGGACGGGGAAAAAAAAGAAGAAACAAAAAAAAACGCACACACACAACAGTAAACAAACGCGCGGCGGCGCGATCGAAATGCTAACAATGAGTAACGAAATTTTATTAAACAAAGCGCGCGCTCGTTACCAAATTGCGAACGCGTCCGGCCGATATCAATAAAAATGCAAATAGAAATAAATGTAAATATTTTCCCGTTTTAATCGCGTATTATTTTCTGAAAATAAATTGCGCATAAACACAATTTAATAAAAAAAAACAATAATTGCGCGCGCGCGCGATGCCTGAACGTGCCTGTAACACGACAATAAATCACCCGCTCGTTCGACGCGTTCGCTCGACGAGACGTTTCGCCGGAAGGCGCGTCGTCGTTCTCGCGAAGAGATGAACTCGTCATCGAATCGGCGCCCGCATTGTTATCAATCCGGCGCGCGAGCGTGGCCGCAAAACGTTAACGTACATGCAGTTTGTTTTTGTGTTTTCATTATATATATTTTTTTCGGTTCTCGTTCTCCATCATCCGAAGCGTCCAAAAACCCTCTAGCGTTCGATGTTGGCGAATGCGACGCGGCCGAAAAGCGATGGTTTTTGCGCGCCGCGCTTTTCATCGCGAAACTCGGCCGCCGCGAGCGCCGCCGCAGCCGCCGCCGCCGCCGCCGCCGCGGGCGAACGTGCGACGCGTTCGCTCGCGGAAATGATTCGACAATGGTCAAAACGAATGAACAATAGATCGTTGCCGGCGGCGCGGCCGGCCGTGCGCGAATCGATGGCGATGATAAGGCGCCGCCCGGACCACCCTCGACGCGCGTTGCGCTGCGTCGTCGTCGATTGATAATCGCGGCGAATGTGCCACTTTCGCAGCGCATCACATTTCCGATGACCAAGTCATCACTCCGAAATGACTCCGCTTCCAGGTTTGCGCACCGTCCTTGACTTCGCGTCGCTGCGCGTCCGGCACGCGAGCGATTTGCATTCGACACCGGCGGCTATCGCGACCGTCGTCGCTAGGTGGGTCGCGAATTGAACGCGCCAATGCAATTAATGCCGGCTCATCCGGCCGGGCGGCGCGGCGAGCAGCACATTGTGCGTTGCGCTGAATTCGCTCGAAAAAAAAACTAAGCTGAACGCGCGACGCTCAAGGTGAGCGCCATCGGCGTACAATTATTGTCAAATCGGCATGATTCCGCTTCGCATTTTCGTCACGAGCGCGCTTGCGCAACGACGCGTTCGCAATTAGCCGCGTCGATCATGCAGAGCGCGTAGAAAATCGTTGGAAATGCGAAGGCGTGGGCCGCGCGCGCCGTTTTCGGTTGCGACACGCCGCCGACGGCGCGTCGACGTGTTTGCCTCGCGTCGCACGGCTCATCTTCGTAATTAAACAGGGCATTGTTGGATTGCAGTCGCACGCGACGCGCCGCGCGACGCGCTGATATCCAAATTTGAAACACGATAACGGCGTGTGCCGGAATCGTGGCGCGCCGAAAAGCGACGACGCCGTTCGCGTCGCCGTCGCGCTTCTAATCTGCCAAACGCGCGCGCGCGCGCGAACGCGAGAAAGGGTCAATGTCGAACGTTCGACTCGAGCGCGTCGGGCGCCTTTTCTCCGGTGGCAAATTGATTAGGCACGACGCAAGAAAAAAAAAACGATATTAAGCGCGTTCATGGAGCGCCGGCCGCGACGCGTCGCATCTGCGCATCTGCGTTGTGATCGCATTAGAAAATCGGCGGACGCCGGCGTCCGATTTTATTGTCAAAGTTTTAATCCGTATCGCGAAAGGTACCCAATAAGAAGGCCGTAGCCATGCCGTCGACGGCGCGGACTTTCGATCGCCGCTTACGTGTGCGCGCAAACGGTCCGACATTTATTAACAAACTTTTTCCCGCCCCCAACCCGCCTCGCGACAACAACAAAAACAAAAGAAATTCGTTCGACAGTCTCCGCGCGTTACGACGAATTTGCTGCTTAAGCGATGCAACTGTAAACAAATCGGCGATCATCGAAAAGAAAAAAAACAGAAAAACGTAAACAGAATTACGTCGTGTGCGTGCGCCTCGCTTGGCACACAATTTGTTTGCTATCCTTCGCTAGATCACGTGTCGTCCGCGCACGCAAGGAAATCGCGCATTTTCGAATTTCAACAACAATGCGACCTATAAACGCGTGCGATGCAAACGAGTCGGAAGTCACCTTAAAGCCATACTTACTTCACTCGCCAACGTCGTGCGCGAAGCGATGCGAGATAATTTTAAAAACATGTGCACGCACCTACGCGTCTTGTTTACAACCAAGCACTCGCCTTGATAAGTGCGAAAGCGGACGCGCTGCGCCCTCTGTGCGCACACGCTAAATTCCAAAACGAACACCGCAGCGCCATCCGGCGGCACTCGGCGAAAACAATTCTACGAACAAAACTATCGCACGGATTCGCACTACGTCTTTTGTCTCCCAATTCGTCTTAGATTTAGATTTACCAACCTCTCTTTAAAATAAACTATGTATAATATTTGTTTTTTTAAGTTACATTAATATAATCAATAGCACATATTCAATTAAACTCGATCTCTTCCTCGATCGATGCACATTTTCATCGTTCGCAACGCGCGCAACACAAACGCCGACGTCCGTGATCGAAACAAAGCCTCACATCATCATCCGCGCAACGTAAGAAGAAGAAGAACAACGAAAAGTACAATTTTAATTCAATTCGAGCGATTGCGTCGCGCGCGTTGCACAAAACAACCCGGAGACGAAACAATCCAAATGCAAAACAAACTAAACAACAAAAAAAAAAATTAATATCGCTTGCAATGTTCCCTCGTTAGGTTGTGAAAAATACTGTTTTTCATTCGTCCTCCCACGCCGCACGCCGCTCCCAAACAAATTCGATCCGAACCGTCCGCAAAACGTCGCTGAACACGAAACGAAGCGCACGCTTCGATTCGTCTCATAGTCAAAACAAAAATAAATTCCGATACAACTTTTAAAAGGTATCCACATTAGATTAGCGTAAATCTTATCTCCTTATAAATTACAATTAAAATATTTCGTTAATATGTACAGGAACTATGTGCTAGATTTTTGTTTCAGCTAATCCTCGCATTCCGTTAATCGTAATCGTTCGACCGCGCCTTGCATCATACAATCATCATCTCTGCAGCGTTGCCTTGTTTAAGTAGAAATTTAATATTGTTCTCGCGTCGTGCTTCGTTTCTCGGCGTTTCCCGTACAGACGACGTCCTAGCGTAATGTACAAGAAGCATCTCGGCGCACTGCATGAACGAATCCGAAGTGCGCGTCTGGCGGCGAACGGCGCGATCGCCGCACCGCAACTCGCGATTTGGGGGGGGGAGAGGGGCGGGCGAACCTCGTTCGTTTCGTTCGCACGTCGACGGTGCGCCGAACATTAGGCCAACGACATGAGAAGTGAGCGCGAGCGAAATATTTTGGCTAATGCAACGTCCCGAGAACGAGCGCAAACCGAGCGCCGAGCCGATTCAAGACGGGCTGTCCTAATTAATACTGTCGCTAAAACAAAACCAGTCTGGAATCTTATATCACATTATTATCAAATCATAGAAAAGATCGTTTTCGTGTTTCGTTCGGGGGTTCGAGAAACTCGTAAGCCTAGATAAATGCGCGTGCGAATCTCGTTCGGTATTTCGACCGACGTGCGCGCAAGTCGTCGTTGATGCCGTCGTCGCGTACTACAAACTATTGGTAATGTGTGTGGTGCGTGGTGAGCGCGCTTGTGTCATGTAGGCAGTCGATGTGAACAGAAATTGAAATATGTCTTTGGCATGCTCCACGCGTAGATGCACTCTCTAATCAACAACACGGCATACAATGTTCACGCTTTTTAAATAAAATATGTACACAATAGACGAGAGAGAGAGAGCGAGAGAGAAATAAAAGAAAGAACGAAAGAAAAGAAAAACGTCGAAATAGAGGCAAAAAGTATCACTGTACAATTCTCATTTACATTTCATATAAAATTCAGCACTAATTAGAAAAGTATTGGAATATCATCGCAATTTCGAAAGGTATCGAGAATATTTACAACATCGAGACGTCAAACCTAAAAATACCGCCAGAGAGCAACGCTTAAAAGCAAAACAATAGTGTATCCTTAATTCGAACCCAAGACGAAGCGTCCTTCGCCCTCCGGCACGTTTTAGTCTGATATTTCGTTAATAAAATAGAAAATTTCTAAACTAGCGAGTAAGATCTCAACGGCGCCCACATGACACGCTCGTTTGAATTTGTTGCATTCTATTGCTAATACGTTTAATTAACTCGTAGCCTAGCGCCTACCAGAAATACCTACGGAGACGTGTCCACATTTCCTACAAGTAATGACACCCTGTAACATTAAGTATGGCCATCTCGCGAAATGGGCGCCGCGGTCGGCGAGGCCAGCCGGAGTGCCGTGTCGTCCTCGTGAAATGAATCGCGATCGTGATCACCTACTAATCCATAAACCTAATAAGGCATTCGCATAATTTGTTGTAATTTGGTCGTTTTGTGTGGATTCAACGCGTCGATCGGCAAAAATCGGTGTCTCCCGCCGGTCGCCAGCGCGGTCCTAATGAACGCGCGTCGTCCGGCGCGCTCGTCACTCTGTAATGCCCGTCCTTTCGCTAACCTATCTATCTAAATCAATACAAGTGGAATAAATCAACTCTATGGCACTTAACTTTTTACCTATTCGTAACGTAGCAAACGTTTAGCGTAAACATTTCTGCGCGCGCGCCGTCGTCTCGCCGAGAGAGAGAGAGAGTGAGAGAGAGAGAGTCCGTGTGTGTCGTCGCCACCTTTCGCCGCATTGCGGGCGACGGTCTACCTGTGCAGGAAGTGCAGCTGCGGTCCGAATGCCTGGAAAGGTGGCTGGGCTCAGTAAGTCGCCAGGACGTTGCCGTTGGCCGTCGGCACGCTGGGCACGGCGTGCGCGTTCGCCGGATGCATGAGCGTCTGCTGGAGGATGGAGCCGCTCGCCACCGACGTCGGCAGCGCGGCCGCCTGGGTGGCTTGCGCCTGCATGCTCGCCGCGCTCGTCGACACGGAGATCGGCGGCTGCTGGATCTGGATCTCGACGATGGGCGCGGCGTTCGCGGGCAGCTCCTGCTGGTGCTTGCGCAAGTGCCTGCGACACGTGCGGACCGGTTAGAGACGCGAGCGACTCGCCTGCTCCAGATAGCAGCTACCTCAGCATGTTGCCCTTCTCGACGAACGTCCGCCCGCAGTCGGGGCACGCGTGCGGACGTTCGCCGCTGTGCGACCGGCGGTGGGACACGAGATGGCCCTTGCACATGAAGTCCTTCTCGCAGAGATCGCACCGGAAGGGGCGCTCGGCCTGCGCGCCCTTGTTGTGCGAGCGCTGATGGAACAGCAGGTTGCCCTTCAGCGGAAACGACTTGCCGCACTCGCCGCAGCTGAACGGGCGCTCGCCTTTGGGAGGAACGTCTGGATAAGTGCGCGTAAGTACAGCGGGCGCGTGCTGCGGCTGGCGCTTACCCGTGTGCGAGCGCATGTGGTTGATGAGGTGCTCTTTGCGCGTGAACGGCTTGCTGCAGACGTTGCAGCAGTGCGGCGTCTCGCCGGTGTGCTGTCGCAGGTGGTTGGTGAGGTGCTCCTTGCGCGTGAACGTCTTCTGGCAGAACTCGCACCGATGCGGCGACTCGCCGGTGTGTATCCGCACGTGGTTCGTGAGGTGCTCCTTGCGCGTGAAGCTCTTCGAGCAGAAGTGGCAGCGATGCGGCGACTCGCCCGTGTGCTGTCGCACGTGGTTCGTGAGGTGCTCCTTGCGCGTGAAGCTCTTCGTGCAGTAAGTGCACTTGTGCGGCGACTCGCCGGTGTGCTGCCTGACGTGGTTGACGAGATGGTCTTTGCGCGTGAACGCCTTCGGACAGTAGCTGCAGCGAAACGGCGTCTCGCCGGTGTGCTGCCGCACGTGGTTGATGAGATGCTCCTTGCGCGTGAAGCTCTTCGAGCAGTAGCCGCACCTGTGCGGCGATTCGCCCGTGTGCTGCCGCACGTGGTTCAGCAGGTGCTCCTTGCGCGTGAACGTCTTCGAGCAGAAGTCGCAGCGGTGCGGCGTCTCGCCGGTGTGCCACATGATGTGATTCGTGAAGTGCTCCTTGCGCGTGAAGCTCTTGCCGCAGATCTCGCAGCGGAACGGCGTGTCGTTCGTGTGCGAGCGCATGTGGTTCGCCAGGTGCTCCTTCCTCGTGTACTTCTTGCCGCAGATCGTGCACTGGTGCGGCGTCTCGCCCGTGTGCCACATCACGTGATTCATGAAGTGCTCCTTGCGCGTGAAGCTCTTTTTGCAAATGTCGCAGCGATGCGGCGTCTCTCCCGTGTGCTTCCGCACGTGGTTCACCATGTGCTCCTTGCGCGTGAACGTCTTCGCGCAGTACTGGCACCTGTAGGGCGTCTCTCCGGTGTGGCAGCGCGTGTGATTCTCGAGGTGCTCTTTGCGCGCGAACGACTTGCCGCAGACCGTGCAGTTGTACGGCTTGTCGGTGGAGTGCCGCTTCATGTGGCGCTCGAGGGAGGCGGCGTTCGCGAACACGTGGAAGCACACGCTGCAGGTAAACATGCTGCCGCCCAGGTGGCACTTGCCGTGTCGACTGAGCTCCGCCGCGTTCGGGAACGCCTTGCCGCACACCTGGCACGTGAACGGCTTGCGTTCTGTGTGGTAACGACGGTGGACTATTAGTTGGTAACGAAATTGGAACATTTTTCCACAGATATCACAAACATGTGTGCCTTTACGGGAAAAACCACAAGAATTACTAAGTGCGCATCGACCCATCGCCAAAAAACGCAAAAGACGCAAACAGCGAGGAAGTCGATTCTAGCTCCGCCCCCCCCAGGCACGACTTGCTTCCGAGGCAAACAAATCACGTTACGCATCATTACATCTTGACCTGTTACTTGACTGTGTTACTGGACTTGCAATGAACTGCTTGATCGCCTCATTATAAGCATGCATGACAGTGAATCCTCCGCAAGACTCGGCAAAACTGCGTCGAGGGCTCGGCATAAATCAACTCGAATCCCGCAACTCGTACCTGCAATGATCGTTGAAGAATTCTCCGAGTTGATCCCGCTCGTGGACGCCTCCTGATCGTTCTCCAAGCCCTTGGGCACCGCGGCGATGTTGTTCACGACGCCGCCCTGCAAATTGACGCCCTGCTGATTCTGGCCGGTCTGCACGAGCGTGCCCGTGGTCGGGTCGGTCTGGATCTTGCCGAACACCTCGTGGTACGCGAGCAGCTGATTGAAGTCGTCGACGTTCACCTTGAACATGTTCTGCACCATCTCGACGCCGATCGTCTTCGCGAGATCCTGGTCCGGCAGGCCCGTCGAGATTTTCACGATGCTGCCGTCGGCGGTGCGCACGTCCATCAGGTTCGGCTTGATGTCCTGCAGGCCGAACTGCGCGGACAGGAACTTGGTCGCGCTCTGCAGCGCCTTCTCGTCCTTAATGTCGTGCATCTGTTCGTCGGCGCCGCCCGCGCCGGCGCCCGCCGCCGGGTTGACGTTCGGCTCCGTGCCCTCCATGCGCACGACGTTGTCGAGGACTTGCTGCACCTGCAGCTGCTGCAGGTGCTGGACAGACATCGCCTGCGGCGGCAGCTGATTGCCGCCCTCGCCCTGGATGTGCAGCTGGGCCTGGGCCAAATGACTAGCCAGTTCTTTGTGTTCCTTATTGTCATCGATCACCGACACCATGTTGTCCTGCACTTGCACTTGCACCATGTTCGTCTGCGGCTGGAGATTGTGCTGCTGGGTTTGCACCAGCGAGTTTGGCTGGTGGTTCGTCAGCTGGCTGTTGGGCACTTCCAGATGCATCGTGCTGGTAGGCACTGTTAGATTCGCATTGTGCGAGAGCAGAATGTTGTCTGGTTGGATGAGATTGCCCACGCTGGCGTGCTGCGCGACGGCCGGATCCTAAACACGACACACTCCTTAGCTCGTTTGCAAGAGGACAACAGGGCGAATGGGATTACTTGAGTTAGTTTTTGGTTGTCGTTGCGCGTCGCGGATCCAGGCAAACCGTAAACAGACACTTGTGGTATTGGTCCTGGCAGTAAATTGGTGAGCACCCAATATTTGGCGACGGAGCTGAGGGCGACCGCGTTGAGCGCCGTCGTGTTCACGCGCAGATCGGTGACGGCCGTCGTTGTGCTGGTTTGCGTCCTAGTGGCGCCCTAAAACCGACACCAAGCTCGCCTGAGACCACGTCCGACGGCCGGCGCCGCGCGATACGTACTTCATTGTTCCCATTGTTTGCATGTGCAGGAAGCGCCTGCGATCCCTCCGAGTTCATGTTCGAGCGGGTGCGATGCGTGCCCGGCGGATCAAGTCATCGCCGCGTGCGCGCCGTTCGAAGCAATCACGTGAACCACCTCGCCGCCGTCTGTCAGTTCATTGTTGTCGCCGACGAGGATGATGCGGCCGACGCCGAGGGACGCGAAGGGAAGCCATTACGACGAGCGCGACGACGCGGTCGCTGGCGGCGAAGGCGCGAGCGGCGAGCGCGCGTGCCGGAGGTGCGCGTCGCGCGCCGATGCACTGCGGCCCGCGTGGAAGACCTCGCCGGCGGGCGCCTCTGCGACTTGCACGCGCGATTCCTGCACGCTCCGCGAACTTTTCGACAACGAGTTGCACGGACGCGCGCGGGGTGGTACAAACAATATAAACAAACTAAGATGGCCGGCGCGGCGTTGCCAAGTCGACGGCGTGTTCGAGCTGGTTGCGTTTTTTTTTTTAAACGCACGCTTCGAATTCGCGCCGAAATTACTGTCGCACTGCTCAACGACCACTAGTCTAGCACTTTTTCCTAATTTTACGCGTTGGTTTCGTTGCAGTGATGCGCAACAAACTTTTATTCTGACAAAACACACGTCGCTTGCGTAGACTCGACAACATGGCGCTCAACACAATGAAGATGCGCGTGCGACCGAGAACTGCGACGCAGAAATTCAAAAATAACAACTTCAATAACAAATGCTATTTTTCGATTAGTTGTTACAAAATGATATATGTGACGAGATGCGATTGCAGTGTTATAGGCTTGAAGATAACCCAAATCGAGAGATTTAATGCGCCTTTTAAATCGATTAATAACGTATGCAATCAACGTTGACACCAGGTCGTCGTTTTTAAATTGTTTCAAAAGTGTCGATTTATATGTAGCGGCAATTGCGAGAGATTTGCTCAAATTCCTGAAAAAACAAACGACAGAAACGGGAAAGATCGCCGATTGATAAAACTTACAACACAAATTTAATACTTTGGGGTAACAAACAAATACACCGGATTTCCACCGTTAGTCTTCAACAACTTCTTCGGTGATTTCGTCGTCCTCCTCCGCCTGCTCGCTAGCTTTGCTCAGGTGCGGCACGAGGGACGTGACGGGAACGCCCAAACCTTTCGCCAGCGCCTCCAAGAGATCCTTGTTCACGTAGTAAGTGATCGGAGTTTGCGTCGTCGACGCGAGAATCTGCCTGAGTTCCAAGAAGAACTGCTTGGCGTCCGCGAACTTCTCGTTCTTGATCGCCATCTGAATCATGAGCGCGTAAATGTCCCCCTGCCGCACGGACGTCTCCGACTCGTTGCCGCCACCGGCGATCAGCACCTTGCACTGCTGCAGGCCCGAGGCGTAATCGCCGCGCTCGAAGAGTCGCTTGACGTCGACGAAACGCTTCACGGCCGTCAGCTGCTGCTGGATGATTTCGGTCGCCCGGCGACGAACGGCGCCGTCGCTCGGCTGCGTCACCTTCGCCAACGCGCGCTGCGCCTCGGCGAGCGCGCCGAGCGCCTTCTCGTAGTTCTGAAACTCGTCGATCTCGACGTGCGCGCACGCGACGTAGAAGTTCGCCAGCAGATCCAACGCCTTGCCCTTCGAGTAGAACGTGATGATGTTCTTCAAGATCTCCGGCTGGTTCTGCCAGTCGAGCGACTGCAAATAGTTCGCCGCCATGATGTAGATCTCCCGCTGCCGCGACACGCCGGCGAAGAAGACGATCTTCTCGGTGTCGCCGGACTTCAGCAGGGCCTTCATCGCCTTGACCTTGTCGCCGGCCTGCGTGAACTTCTTCGTGGCGAGGTGGTAGCTGCCCTGCACCATCAACGTCTCGGCAAGCTTCTCCAGTATTTGAACGCGCAGTTCGTCGGCTACCTCGCCCTTGTCCGGCGTGAGCTTCTCCGTCAGCTGCTCGTCGAGCTGAACGTTGTGTGCCAAGCACGTTTCGATCGCTTCCGAGTACTTCTTGCCGATGCCGAACAGGTCGACGGCCTTGTCGTACTGCTCGTTCGTGATGAAGTACTCGGCGCACTTTTTGATCAGCGCCGGATCCGAGTCTCCGTCCAGGTCGGACGCGATCGTCTGGAGCGTGTCGAATTGTCGCGTTTTGAATGCGAGATCGAGCGCTTTGTGCAGCATGCCGGCTCTGTGGTACAAAATGATCGCCTTCTCCAGCGAGCCGCCTTCCTCGAAGTACCTGGCGCACTCCAGCTTCTCCCTGCTGAGGGCCACGCTGCCAATGTTCCACAGCTCCTCGTCCATGCGATGCTCCTTGCACAGACGCACCGCGTTGCTGTACGCGTTCGCTCTGGTGAAGAACGCCACGGCGTTCTCGACGTGCCCGGCGGTTTCGTAGTGTCCGGCCATGTGGTAAAAGGCCGCCCGGTCGTTGCCGGCGCGCGCCAGTTCGGACGCCCGCCCTTCGTCGCCCAAGAAGCAGAGAACGCGCACCTGCGAATAGACGTCGCCGGCCTTCGCGTAGATCTGCAGGGCGGCGTTCATGTCGCCCTGCGACTCGGTGTACTGGCCCCACCACTTCAGCAGCTCGCTGAAACGTGCACGATTAACGGAGACGATAGCCGGAAACCGTACGAGTTGCGCCGCTACTTACGCGTCCGTCGTCTTCGACATGTACTGCTGCAGGTGCTCCGGATGGTCCATGAGCATGCGCGGCACGTCGTACCTGTGCGTCGTCGCCTTCTCGTACCGCCCGATCGCGTCCTTCAGTCGGCCTTCTTGTTCGAGCGCGCGCGCGGCGGCGTGCTCGGTGTTGCGCAAGTGTATCCGATCGCGATTCTGGGCAATCTGCAGGGCCAGATCCGCGCGGTTCTTGCGGCGATAGAGTTGATTCAGCAGATCGTAGCGATTGCACTCCGTGAGCAACTGCTCCGCCTCGTCCAGCATGCCCAGCTGCACGGCCAGCACGGACAGCTTCGCCTCGAACTGCAGCGACTCGTCGTGCATCGCGATGCGGAGCGCTCGCGCAGCGCGGGCGTTGCCCATGTGGCCCAGACAAACGCCCGCCACGTCCAGCCGTCGCGTCTTCACGCACATGCGCGCCAAGCTGCCCCACACGCCGGTGCTCTGGACCAACTTGATCGCCCTGAACGCCTCGTCCATGTTGCCCAGCGCCAGATTGTAACTGAAATCCAACACGGCGTCCTTGGTCGCCCTGTTGCAACCCTCCAGGCCGTTGAAATCGTTCATCACCTCCCGCTGCACCGACAGCTTGTGCAGCATCGCGATGTGCGGCGTGGCTATGCCCAGCAGACGCGCTTCGGGGTCCGTCGCGCGGACATCTTGAATGGATATGCCGCGATCCTGCGAGTAGAATATCGTGGCGAGCACTTGCTCTTCGAGCTCCATCGGTTTCTGGTTGATTTTCTTCGCCTTCTTGATGCTCTCCATCAGGAGTTTGTCGGCGTTGGTCAGGGATCGCTTCTTGGCATTGCAACAGAGCAGTCGCGGGTCGTCAATGTCCCAACAGACGGTCAAGATCACGCGATTGGAACATATCCGATCGAAGTTGGCTTGAAAGGACTTCTCGGTCGATCGGTCCTTGTCGTATTCCACCTCTTCCTCCGGGTCGGCCTCGTCGACATCTTGGCGCTTGTGGAAATCGTAGTGGACCAAATTGTCGGCGTCCACATTCCAGACGTACAGCTTGCCGTCGGGTATTAAATTCGAATCGGCTACGGTCAACGCCACGCGGTTGCCCGTCCTGTTGGGTTTCGCCTGGATAATCTCGCCGAAGTCTGGCACCATGTCGTAGAGAGACTTCGCGGCGGTCGCAGGCTTTGCCTCGCCGTCGGACAGGTCGTACAGCTTGAGGAAGCCGTCCATCGTGAAGACGGCCAAGTTGTCGCCGGCCAGATCCATGCCGATGGGTTCGCCCTCGCTGGAGACGACCGGTATGGTGGCGATGACACTTCCGGCCGAACTGCGTATGGAAACGCCCGTCTGGAACAGTGCGATGACATTCTTAACGTGCAAGCAGATCTTCTCGTTGTCGCACACGAAGTTGCCCAGCTCAATCGCCGTCATCGCCGTCTTCCTCGACAGCGAGTAGACCGCAATCGTTCGGCCGTTCGTCACGGCGAGATGTTCGTCGTTTATGGCCAGGTCGCCGACTTGCAGGTCGCATTTGACCGTGGCGCGACCCTCGGGCGTTTCGATCAGGATTTCGTTCGCCGCCCGCTGCGTCGCCCAGATGCGCTCCGTGAAGGAGGCCGCCAGCATTTGCTCCTTCATGATGTACACCCTCGTCACGCAGTTGACGCTCAGCAGCGGCTGGCGCATCTGGATCGTGCCCCAGTGTAGGCGCTTCACCGTGCCGGTGACGGCGCTGATGTTCCGCAGCTCCCAGTTGTCCTCCGGCTCCTTCGACCGTCTGCTCGAGCGGCGCGTCCAGAAGTAGATGCGTCCGCAATGCGTGCCCGCGCAGATGGTCTGGTTGACCTTGCAGTACGACAAGCACGTGAACATCTCGTTCATCTGCTTGCTGAGGTCGTCGTTGGGCGCGCCGAAGTTCTTCAGCGCGGTGGGCAGGACGTAGTTGTCGTTGCTGTCGATGTCCCAGACGCGCACGGTGAGATCGCCGGTGAGGATCGCCAGCGAGCTGCCGCCGCACCAGACGAGGCCCTGGCTCGTCGCGCCGCGCACGTTCTGCGCGCGCCCGCTCATCTTCACCTTGATCAGCTCGCTGAGGTGGCCTTGGAAGTCGACCCGAAAGTGTCCGACGGTGAGGCCCTCCATCATCACCACGATGGAGTCGGAGTTCGGATGATACAGTATGCACGCAAGGGGATTACCTTCTGTGTTGAGGACCTCCGCGCACGCGCCGCCCTGATTGACGTAGTAGATGACGCCGCTCTGGATGCCGACGAAGAAGCACGTGTTGTCGCTGCCGTCCTGCACGCGGAACTTGCGCGCGGTGGTCTTCGGTCGCCAGTTGCTGAACATGTCCAGCGCGCGCTCGTCGCCGTTCACGGCGGCCTTGGCCAGCCCCTCGACGTCAAACTCGGGAGCGCTCTTGATCGTCAGCCGGAAGGTGACGTGGGTGATCGTGTCCTTCAGATCGTGGTGGAAAACTGTGGCGATTTCGCCGCGCGCGTCCACCTTCCATCCCACCAGCGAGCCGGTCTGCAATTAGGACACGCTCAGTTTAGCAATTGGTCGGTAACGATTGCGTCTGCAACTACCGTGTCGCAGCTGACGAGCCGCGACCCCTTCTCGCTAAACTCCAGAATGGTTATCGGCCCGTTGTGCGGCGCCACGGCGAGGTGGAAGTCCCTATCTCCGGTCCACACCTTCAACTCGCCGTTCTCCCACCCGCACGCCAGTACGTGCCGTTCCGGATGCCAGGTCAGCGCGGTGACTTGCAAAATGTTGTGGCAGGGAAAATTCACGTCCCGCAAAGGTTCGCCCTACGAACCGACGCCTCCCTATGAGCGCGCGTCCGAATCGCGGCGCCAAGCGGCAACGCTTACCAGATCGTCGAAGATAGTGACGAACCCGCCGCGCTCCTGGGAATAGCTCGCCGCCGCCAGAAGGGGCGACACGGGATGCCACGTCTCGTAGGTGGTCACCGTGTCCGCTTCGGGGAAGTTCACCGGGTTCTCGAAGTAGAGCGTCATTGTCGATCGCCGAAAATCACGCGACGTGCGATTTGCTCGAATTTCAATTTACGTGCGAAACGGCCGAATGCATTTGTCGATCGAAACGTGGCGTTGCGCGTACGATTGTTTGAAGCGGCACGCCAGCCGCATCGCCAAGGCAACGGCGCAAGCGACGCCGACGCGATCGCCGGGAAGCTTCTGCCGGTTCGGCCGCGCACTCGACGTCGGCGACGCTCGCGTTGACCTTGGCGTGCGTTCGAGCGAGCAGACGCACGAGAGGAACGAGAGGCAAGAACAACACCCATCGCACCTGTGTTCTTACCTGCGGTAGACTTGCGGACTTGCATGGGCGTGGCGTTTCGGTCGGGCGCGCGTTCGACAATGATATTCGAAAACAAACATGCGTTTATATCAATTGTATTTCAAGACAAGACGAACGCAACAAGCAACGATTTCATAAATTAGTAAGAGCAAGATTATTGCGCGAGCAATTCCTGGATTTCAATCAACGACTTCCCTTTAGTCTCGGGCAGCACGACGATCATGAAGAGCACAGTGAGCGCACAAAGGAAGCTGAAGATCCAGTAACTTGGCGCCGATCCGATCGCGTCTTCCAGCAATGGAAATACAAACAGAATTGTAAACGCGAAAATGTTGTTGATTAGAAGGGAAATGGTCGTCACGACGTTCTTCGCGTTGTCGGGCAGAATTTCGCCAATAACAACGTACGTCACCGAACCCACGCCGATGGCGAACGCGACGATGAAGATCAGCACGGATGCGAGCGGTAACCACGTCAGGGCGCTGACGTCGTGGCCGTTGTACTTCAGGTAGAAGTAGACGCCGAGGGCGGCTACGCTCAGCGTGATGAAGATCTGGCCCATCACAAGCAGGATTTTCCTGCCGCACAGGTCGACGACGTAGGGTATGAACAGCATCGCCACCAGCTGCAGCAAGCCCACGTAGACGGACGACATTTGCGGCGAGATGCCGGTGTCGCTGTCGGTGAAGATGGTCTCCAGGTAGGAGAGGACCGGATTGATGATCGAGATCTGCGTCGCGACCAAAAGGGCGATGGCGATGATCAACGCTTTCCGCAGGCCGCGGTCGAGGAACAGCCGCTTGTAGTCGAGTTGCTCGCGGCTGGACTCGACGCACTTGGTGATCTCGTCGATCTCCTCGCCGATCGTCTTGTCGTCCGCGCCCGGACGCAGGCGCACCAGTATCGCGCGGGCGCGCTCCACGTCGCCCTTGCCGACGAAGTAGAAGGGACTTTCGTCGACGAACAGCGCGATGCAGACGAACGCGCTGCAGGGGAACATCAGGTTGATGTACTGGAACGCCTCGAACGACACCCACGGGCCCAGGGCGTACACGTACACCTGGCCCAGGGAGAGGAAGATCGCGAACAGGCAGCCGAGCGCGCCGCGTCGGCCCGGCCCGGCGACCTCCGCCACGTACACCGGCACCACCTGCAGAATGGGCCCCTGCGTGAAGCCGATCAACACGCGCGCGACGTTGAACGCGACGAGGTTGCCGGCGAGGGCGAACGTCAGGTAGCCGATCATCGCCGGCACGAGCATGATCAGCAGCGAGTACTTCCTGCCGACCAGCCGCACGATTATCATCGTGATGATGTTGCCGATCATCGCGCCGATGAACAGGAACGCGGACAGCCACGACGCTTCCGTCAGCCGGATTGGCTCGTCCAGCGGGTTGTTGAGCGGGCCCTTGCTGTCGTTCAGCGATGGTATCGACGGCGACGCCCACGAAAACGCGATGCCGGCGATGAACGACATCAAGTTCACTGAAACCGACCGAAGCGGTGTTAGGCGGTGTTAGTCGTCGGGGGCGGAATGTTCGGGGCGCTTACGGATGCAGCACGACGTCGCCGCCGCGTCGGGCAGCAACGTGCGCAGCGCGCGCATTGCGCTAAAACGTCCGACTGGCGAATTAAGCGCCGCCGATAATCAATTATCAACTAAGGCTCGCGGCATGCGAAGTCGCTAAACGCTGCCGTACTATCTAATTCGGATAAACATTTAAATTGGCGTCTGTTATCTGCGGAACGGTAAAGCGCGCCGCGACACTTTTATCGTGCTCAAACTACGCTTCGGCACGGAAACTCCAGCACGACTGTTATCTGAACTGTAATCATATGCCATGCCGTGTTATTGTCACGTTCGCAGACACTAAAATCCAAAATATTTGCTTAGGTTTTTTCGTCGCGAACATCACGGCATGCGCAACCTTTGTAGTTCCTATCGTCGCACGATCGCACGATCGAAAGCGATTAAGATATTACGCTTCGATCCTAGGCGCAAATCAATCAGCACTTGTCCTAGTTGTGACAAATGCACTGTTCCTGACGCTGACGAGAAGTTCGAAATCCGTTGTCGCGCATTTCATTAGAACCCCCTAAGTCTTGAACGAACTCACGAATTCGATTTTTCAAACGCATAAGCAAAGACATTTTTAATTCTGGCCGTTTTCGTGGAAATGCATTTTCCGTTGACCCTCACATTTGGGATGAATGACGGACCGCAGTGAATACTACCATCACACTAATCGTACTAATTTTCTATTTTCACCGAGCTTCATGTTATCAGAAATTGCAAGTCTCTCAGATATCTCCAACATAGTTTACTAGAAACCGTGACGAGTGATGCTGATTTAACCTAATTGTTTTGGCATCTTATATGTATATATAATAAATTATGAAGGAAATGGTCGCAACGGAATGAATGTTTTGTTGTTCTCGGAGAGATTGCATTCGCGAGATGGATTTAGCCATTCCCAAGTTATAATAGCATGGATCAAATTGATGTTATCGATTCATTGATAAAGATTGCCAGTATAGCAATAATCGAATTATGACGAGCGATAATGCATCAGAATCTAATCCGATCTCGTAAGTGGCGCAAACGTGAAAATACGTACGAGAACATGCCGCGGCGTAGAGATTGAAGGTTTTAACACAATCGGAGGATTGTTGGCCGGTTCGGATTGGCACTTTGATCACCATTTTGTCTTGAATTCGGCGGTAGCGTCACGTGCGAAGAGCCGATGTTCGAAACGGTACTATTCAGGATACGCCGCGCTCGTTAGTCGGCCATGGCGAACCGACTGAATCCGGATGATAACACCTGGCCTTTATGAAATTTTCGAGGACGCGCGGACGATGCAAATTGCACCGCCCCCCACTTGCGATACGACTGCGCGATCGAAGACGTGCCGCCGCCTAAGACGGCCTGAAGTTGATCTCGCTGCACTTGATACATCACTCGACGGATGGATGCGATCGACAACGATTGCCGACCGTCGTCCGAAATTCGGAACGGATTTTCGGCACTGGGGAGCTTCGACATTTTCGTCAGCGCCGCGCAGACCGTCGAGCCGCGAAGAGAATTGTTGGCGGATTTGATGCGCGAGCTGCTCGGCAACTATTGCCACTTGGCAACGCAACGCCGAATGCAGCGACACTATCACGCAAACCATTCGTTTTGAGCAGTTGGTTGAGGTTCGCGTCATGCTATTCGCGGCGATTTGTGGGGCTGCCGAAATTCAACGTGAACGAAAGTCAAGATTCGGCGGTCGTACCGTCGAACCTCGACGATGTGCAAGACTTGATAGAGACGTATCGACGTGCCGCATATGGCAAAATTCGGGCATCCTTGGGCGTTTGCTCTAAAAGATGTATACAAACAATTTTATATCAACATATTGGCGGTCAAAAAAAGAAGAGTATTTCTCATAGGCAATTTTTCGGAGCTGTCTCCGTCAGAGTGGCATAATTGCTGGCGGTCCGAAAGAATGCAAATGTGCATATATGTTTTAAAGGGGATATTTAGGAGTAATAAAGGCGACTTATTTAACAGTCGTAAAACGTGCGAACGGGCCCTCGTGTACATTTTGGCAACGTTCTCGACGTGTGCAGCGCTTGCGTTGTATTTGCAGTTAGCCGTATTTGAAAAGATTTAAGTCGTTAAACCAATTGCGGTCTCAGAAATGGTTAGGTTTATGGGTGCTAGGTGATGATTTTGCAGAAATGGAAGTGTCAAACTTATCTTAGTTTGAGCAGGATTATAGCGAACGCTTAGATACCTCCGAAAAGAAGATAATGCGCACAGCTCATGTCTAGATTGCTACATTATAGCAAATTGGAAGATTCAAATTTTGAGCCAGTTACAAAACAAACAACGGCTTCCACATTTAGGACAAGTTTGAAAGTAATTTTCAAAGCAGTCAAGCACTTTCTTGGGGTATTTTGGGGGAAAAGGTATTTTTAAATTTACATCGAGCAAAAACGTCTGTCGCGATCCCAAAATTTGGGGTTAAATAATATTTGAATATTTCATAAACGATTCAAATTTAGCTGTCTCGAGCAAAGCGAATGAGTCTTCCTAAAAAAGTATTGCGCCATATTTATTATAACTGAATGGATTATTTTTAGGATGTTTAGGTCACTGCTGAGTATTTAAGACGTGACGTGACTGTAAACTAAGGACTCTTCAAGCCGAGAAAAGTCATTCGTCAGTTGATCCTAAAACTGTTTCTGCGATCGGTTTAACTCCTCTAATTACCGCGTGTACTATTATAGACTAGCGGTGATTACATCATATCATCCCCTACCTTTACAAGATGTCGATCTTCTCTCTGTAAGTCAAGTCCTTAATAAACTAACTCTTTAAGAATGTGTAAATTGGCTTGATCACTAACCGGTAAAGTCACGCGCGCAGCAAGCGACTTCTACCAACGGAAGAGCAGGAGCATAAACCCCCAAAGTAAAAAGTAACCTCCGAGGACGTGACACGTCCCTCTGTAGAAGTAATGGACGGTAACATGAGACAAACGTACGTTGTCTGTCTCATAATTTGACCCATACCATTTTAATAACGGGGTGTAACGCATGATAACAGCAGAAGTTCAAGTACAAATTCATTACCAGCGAATTTATTAGGAAGAAAAAAAAAGTGTCATTGTTATAATTACTTAATTAAATGGTAAAAAAATATTTCACCATCTTTGCACATGTCGCGGGTTTGCGCAGAGTGTACACGATTCAAACAATGGAATACGTCCGTTGAAGTTTTTTCAGATTTATGCGCTTTTTTTTGCACGACCGTGTGTATCGCGCGCGTCGTAACAATTTGCTCGAAGCAAATGCTATGCATTTACGCACCGTGCGAAACAACAAGCTTGGCGCTGTCGTACACTTGCCGCGTGGTCTCCTTTTTGGTAGTTTTCGAGCTCGAGGACGACGAACTGGACGACGACGTCGCTGAACTGGAACTGTGTGCGTTTCGAATGAGGCCGTTGCCTAGTTGCTCCTTCGCGGACGTGGCGGACGTCGACGATGAGCTCGCCTGCGACGATTGGCTTTGGGCAGAGTGGCTGGACGCGGTTGACGAGGACGAGGACGAGGACGACGATGTGTGAGCAAGTTCGGCATCAGCTTCCACACCCGAACCGGTGCTCTCTTCGTGGTGGTTTTGGACGGTCTGGACACTCTTTTCGGCCGCCTCGTTCGCGCTCGATTGCGATGATTGGCTTTGGGCAGACACAGATTCGAAGCCCAAACCAGTGCTATCTTCATGAACGGTTTGGGCACTCACTTCTGTTCCTCCCCGGCGGCTTTCAGAGTGTTCAGCGTGATGACTTTCTTCGACGGCGTCAGACGCGTGATGCGCACTTTCCTCGCTGTCGAACCGATCGTGAACGTGATCGTCTTCTTCGAGCTTATGATCATGCGCATCCTCAACGCATCCGTCGTCACCATCGTCTCCGATTAAATCGTCGTGATGAATCCCTTTGTGAGCTTCGGCATGACTAGCATCTAAGTGTTGATGATGGTCGGCGACGTGTTCGTGCTCCTCGTCTGCTTCGTGGCTGTGGAGATGATGCTCGCTGTCTTCGTCATCGTGCCTGAACACACCACCACCACCCTGTTGAATCACGCGATACACCTCGCCGACGTTGCCGAAATAGGTTTGGCTACCGGTCGCGGCAAATGCTTGCCCACTGCCACCATGAACCTGGGCCTTAGCGTGACCGTGAACATCGTAGGGGTTGTAAGCGTTGCCATAATATGCGTTCTCTCCATCCAGAACGACAGCTTGTTGACGATGTGCTTGTTCGTGATCTGCAGCATTACCATCGTAATGTTCGTGCGGATGGTTGAACGCAGAGGTGGCGCTTGCACTCGCGCCGTCGCCGTCGGCAGCGCCAGCTACGGCATAGGCAGACGATGCGGCACCAGACGCCGAAGAAGAACTGGCCGCAGCCGCACCTGTTTGAACAAAGCCGCTGTAGCCGTGACCATAAGCGAATGTCGGTCTGGAGCCATCGGCGTGCGAATAAGCGGCGTCGTTGGTTGCGACGTTCTGATGGTCTTGGATTCTGACCACACTCTGGGCAGCTGCATCGTGACCGGACGACGCCGCCGCGGCCGCTGAGGTGGCACTGGAAGCAACGTAGCTCGGATTGTGGGTTTCGACGTGGTCCTTGTTAAAGCCGGCCGTGTTGGTCAGGTCTACAGCTGAGCCATACAGGAACGGGTTGTCCGAGTTCAGATACACTTTGGTAGGAGCGTGAGTCGCTTCCGAAGCGCCCGATGTTTCCGTGGCGGACGAAACATGTGTGGCTGACGCTGAGGAACTTACGTGGACGTCGACGCCAGCATCGTGCGCAATTCCAGCCACCACATTCATTTTCTCCACACTCAGAGCGGGTTCGCGGAGAAATACATTTGTTGGCGACACCGTAAGGATTGCTGTTTCCTGCTGAGGCAGCGTTACATCTGAAGAGCTGGCCGAGACGGACGTCGCGCTCGACGTGAAGCTGGAACTTGCTGCGTCGTTGTTTCCAGCGAAGCTTGCCACTTTGGTCAAGTCCATTGCAGGTCCATATAGGAAGACATTTGCAGGGCTTACGGACACTTTAGTTGCAGACGTCGTCGGAGAATTGGCCGAGACGTAGGAATGTACTCCCTGAGAGTGCGTTCCGGATGTTGTCCGATGGGCCGATGAGCCATCTAAATTCAGGACTGTGGACGCTTGAGAGGCCAACGCCGCATTGACGTTATTCGCGTTGGATGCGCCAAACGTGGCTACTTTGCTCAAATCAATCGTTGGCTCGTACAGAAAAATGTTTGTTGGGCTTAACGCCGCTTTCTGCGCCTGTCCAGCGAGAGTGGCCGAAGATGCCGCAGTTGCTTCTCGATGAGAACTCGCCGAAGATGTCGCACTAGACGAAGACGTAGCTGCGGCCGCCTCACTGAAAACACCTTCGACCCGATTGGCGGTCGCCGAAGCCGCCTCTTTGCCAAACTCCAACGCAGGTCCGAACAGGAACAGATTCGACGGGTTCAGCCTAATTGGTGCCGGGCGCACAACAGTCGTAACAACAGCGTGGTCATGTTTGTTGTTTACGCCATGATGGCCAGCAAAGGTCGAAGCGAAACCGGCCGCTTGTCCCAGATCGATTGCGCTCTCTCCGAGAAACAGATTCGAGGGGTTTTGGCTGACTTTAGTTGCAGTTGTTGGCTGCGCCGACGAAGCAGAAGCGTGGGAATTCAGTCCAGACGAGTACGACGACGATGAAGAGGAACTAGCAGAAGACGAGGATGACGACGACGCCGATGACGTACTCGAGCTAAACGCTTCAGCGCTTTCGGAGGCGTGAGTCCGTTTCTGGTCGAGTGTGGGCGTCCAGAGTAACGAGCCAGGCAGCAGGAGAACTTTTTCGACCACACCGGTGTTGGACGTCAGTACTGGGGCCGCCGAAGAAGCAGATCCGGTCGATACGTGAGAACTGGAAGATGACGAAGACGACGACGAGGACGAAGAAGCCGACGATGCCGACGAAGAAGTGTAGGAAGATCCTACGTTTTGGTGATATCCCGAAACGGGAATGCTGTCGTATATGGTAATACGTTGCGCATCTTAAAAAAAACCCAAACAAATTCCAAATGTGCGGATTTACTAATTCGACATATTTTTAAAACAACGATGCGAAATGGCGAAAAAAATCGAGTGAATATCCAGGCATTACACTTTAAAACTTCATGCATATAGTTCATGACGAATGGCGCAAAATAAACTCAAAGAATGACTTACGTTGAGGAGGATATGCACTCGAAAACGTGCCACAAAGAAGCAGCGCTGCTCCAACGGAAACCCACATTTCAACTGCGTCGTGTCGCTGCCCACGAACGAGGAGACAATGTTCTCGAAGAAAAAACGACTACCTTATATACGCATCATCCCCTCAAGTCCGAAACCGCAAAATATTTACGTCCATTAGTTAATGGAACGGTCGCATTCCAGGAAATCGCCGATTGCGAGACGCTGACTAATGTTTACCTAGGGCCCGGCGCCGCCAGATAAGCCACTCACAAAAGGCAGCTCTTTGTGCGCGCGATCGACGCGTTCGGAAATTTGAGCGTTCGAAATAATCAGGTACTCGTTCTACCTGAACTCGACGACACCGTATCGCAAAAGCGTTTGCGCATTTCTTACGCCAAACGAACATTCGAAGTCGCGATGCATTCGTAGCCGTTGAGCGATGTTACAGTTTTCCAACTTCCCAGCATTAATTGACATTTAATCGGCGTTGGAAGTTAGTACGGAGCCGGAATTTGGATGGTTGTGTGTGTGTGTGTGTGCTGATCGAAGTTCAAACCGGTCGAACTACATATCGCAATATTCCAACTTCCCGGTATTCATTGATAATTAATTAGTGTAGGAAGTTGGAGCGGTGGCGACACCGGAATGAACTGAATCGCGACGGTCCTAAAAGTTGAAATCAGCAGCGTCGCCAGCGCAACTTGAAATATTTAGAATAACCGCCGATCAGAACTTCAATAAACGAATGACGTGCAGCGACAAATTTTAAAGAAAAGAAAAAAAAACGTGGAATTAGATCCATTTATTCCAGACAAACATTAGTTCAACTTCGGCAAAGCAATGGAGTACTTTGACAATTTTCCAACATTGATTGACGTTCAGTTGGCGTAGGAAGTTTGGGCGGAACCGGAATTCTGATTGTTGTACTGCAACGAGCCAAGGCCAAAGTTGAAACCAGTGGAACCGCCGGCAGCGGCGCCAGCACCGCCTGGATTCCTGCCGCTCCCGTAGGCGCCGATGGCACCGCCTTTGCTGTAGCCGCCACCAACGTTTAACAAGTTGTAGCCACCCAGAGACAAGCCGTGTTGAGTGCCGGCCGTTTCCGAGCCTTGCAGAAAGCCGGGAGCTGAATTGAGACGAACGTAAATGCATCACGCTGAAAATGATCACGAAAACTTCGCTTACCCGCATCGGCATGCTCGAGGAAAATGGCGGAGCAACAGATAGCGACAAACACTGCGAATCGCATCGTGCTTGCGACAATACAACAATAAATGCTTACGTAAGAAACCGATTGGAACGAACCAACAACTGTTGTGGATACATTAAAGTTTATTGGTTCTTTTATATAAAAAAATGCAGCCGCTCAGTTCGTCATAATTAATAGTGTGGGCAATTAGGCTATCAGTCCGGCTACGAACGGTCCGAACTGGACAGAGATCGTGTGATAGAGCATTCGGGTTCGATTGCCTCGACACTTGTTGGCACTTGTCGAAGGCATGCGATAAATTCGAGTCAAACCCGAAACACGCGTCCGTAATATTATTGCGCGCACGCGCGCGGACGCTAAGCAATCGCCATCTAAGCAATAGCAATTGCAATCGACATAACTCAAACACATTAAATAATAAACAAATTATATTTGCAGTATTACGTAAGCGTCGACGCGCGCAATAAAACATATAATAAAACTAATTACAACCGAACGATCTGTATTAAAATCTGAAATGCGCAGTTTCACCATTGCTACTTGCAAAACGCATTTACGACCAGGCAGTCCGTCGGCGTTGTTGCTTTTTTGTTTGGTTTTTGTTGCCGCTCGATGTGCGTCGGACGACTTTCTTTCCAATACTTTCTCTCCGACATTGCGCCAGGTATAAATATCGGCGCGTAGTTTTTTCGGCTGGCGACTGGCGACAGCCGAGCGACAATCGTGGTGCACAAAGTTCTAGTTTTTTTTGTGCGCGTTTGTGCTGCGGTCAACAGCATGCCGCCATCCCAACTGGCCGTCGGCAAAGCGACGACGATGAAGTTCCCGTACGAGATTAACTTGGTCGACGAGGCCACCACGCAAAAGTTGCTGCGAGATTTCACAGGTACGTTCAGGGCTTATGCAGGGCTTATGCAACGCCGCAATGATGATTTGCACGCGCAATTATCTAGTCTTGACGATCTGCAGGCGAGCGCACCGGTTTCGTGCAGGTGGGCCCCAAGAAATACTTCTTTCCGCACAAGTACCTGATCGACGCCGAGCGCATTTACAACTTTCCGGTGCGGCCGGACGACGTCTGGATCGTGACGTTCCCGCGTTCGGGTGAGGAACACGCTCGCGGGCGCGCGAAAGCGCCGCTTGACTGACGCGCTCTGCACGCCTAGGCACGACGTGGACGCAGGAAATGGTCTGGCTGCTGTGCAACCAGCTGGACTTCGACGGGGCGGCGCGCGTGCCGCTCCTGCAGCGCGTGCCCTTCTTCGAGTACAGCCTGTTCGTGCACGCGGACGTCAAGGCCGAGCTGCTCGAGCGCAACCGCGGCGACGACGCCAAGCTGCGCATCGTGCGCGACATGGACGCGCCCATGTGGGACGAGCTGCAGAAGGCGACCGGACGTCGCTACATCAAGACCCACCTGCCGTTCAGCCTGCTGCCGCCGGACCTGCTCACGTCCGGCGCCAAGGTCGTTTACGTGGCACGCAATCCCCGAGACGTCTCGGTGTCGTTCTACCACCTCAACCGGTTGATGGTGACGCAGGGCTACAACAAGGACTGGAAGACGTACTGGGAGTATTTCTCGAACAACCTCCGTGAGTTCCGCTCGCGCCTTGCGGCGGCGCGTTCGCACTGACGCCTTCGGTTCGCCTTGCAGAACCGTGGACGCCGTACTGGGAGCACGTCAGGGAAGGATACGAACAGCGCGGCAAACCCAACGTGCTGTTCATGTTCTACGAGGACATGAACAAAAGCGTCACGCAGACTTTGCGCAAACTCGCCGATTTCCTCGGCGTTGAGGTGTCGCCGGCGCAGATGGAGCAACTCGAGGATCACCTGAGCATCCAGAACTTCCGGACGAACAAGTCGGTGAACTTCGACCTGCTCGGACAGGTCGGCGTGTGCATCAACGGGGAGGAAGGTTTCATCAGGAAGGGTGCCGTCGGCAACACGCGCGAGTTCGACGAGGATTTGAGCACGAAATACGACGAATGGCTCGAATACAATCGACAGAACGTCATCGATCTTACCTTTCCAATGTGAAGTTTACGTACTTTACGTGCTGTTGTTGACAAATATACGAAAACAGATAGCGAACGTTACGTAAAATTCTTCACCTTTATAATGAAATAGTTATCTTAGCAATATAAAACACTTCTGTAGTGTGTGGGAGGTTCCGACAGATTTGCGTTCATTCATTAAAAAAAAAGATTTTATAACTCTATGAGTAAACTTAATCGATGATGGATCCTCTTTGAGATACAGGATAGAAATATAATTTGATAAAAAATAAATAGAATGGCCTCAATTTGTACCCGACAGTTTAGAATTTCATGCTTTATATAACACCTAGAATTAGCTACCTATATGTTCCTAAACTGCATACTCGTGCCTCTGATATGATATAAAAATATAAATTTGTCAAATTTCTTCAATAGATTCTCTCTCCCTCTCTCTGTCGTTATAAATATAAAGCACTTTCGTATTGCTCCTCGCCGCGTAAAGCTCTCAGCTGCAATTGTTTAGTTTAGATGCTAATTACGTTCCTAACGTCGAAAGATTGCAGGAAACATTCGTAGAATCAAACGTTCGCTCGTTGCATAAATACTGTATGTGTATCCACACGTCCCCGGTGTACTACTACGCGTGTGCACTAGTTTCTACGCTCAGAAGCGATGTCGGAACGTCACATTGCCACCGAGTTGCGTGACAAGTCGAGTCTGGTAACGATGCATTACTGAAACGCGTTCGATCGGTTCGTCGTTTCGTCTTGGAAGACCCTACGCGTCCGAACGAGCGCGGCACTTTGCTGAAATCGTCGATTCGATTGTTGGACATGGCAAGAATTTCGAAGTTGCGCGTGAACGCGCTCGAAATCGTGTTGGCGACGCGCGATCCGATCACCTGCCGATCATGATGCGTTCGTACTCGTCGTCGTCCTCGATGACGCCGAGCGCCTCCAACTCGCGAAAGCACGTCGGCAAATAGTTGGGATCCGGATATCCGGCGTCGTTCGTCGTCGGGCCGAACTCCGTTTTGTGCGGGACGTTCCACGCGACGACGTCCTCGCACCCGGTGGTGTGCGATCGCGACACGGTGAAGATGAGCCGACGATGCCAGGCGATCTGCAAGAGCTTGAGCAGCTTCCTGCCGTGGGGCGAGTCCGGAATGTAGGCGGTGCGCGGGAAGCCGACCGCGTAGTATTCGCGGCCGGGACTCGGATGCTCCTCGCCCTGAATGCCGCTTTGGATGCTAAGAGAACGACGGCGATTAGTGCGTTCGTCGTGGCGCGCGCGTCCGCCGACAACGTACTTGTAGCGCATCTGAATGGTGCGAAAATTCTGATAGCCCGGCAGGCTCCTATCCAGAATGCACCAGTCCATCGATCCCGCCGGCTGATTGCCGTGCTTCTCGCCGAATATGCACCCGCACACGTTGCACTGGATGTGCATGTGCGTGCCGAGCTGCTGCTGCTCGGTGAGGGCGTAGTTCAGGCAGTCCAGATGCAGGACGTGATTGCACGGCAGCGCGACCACGATCGTCGAGGCCTTCAGCGGAAGGCGGCACGACGGGCACGGCTGGCGCGGCGCCCATTCCGACGAGTTCGATACTCGCACGTACTTCGAGATTATCGTGCTGGCGTCGTCGATTCCTGTCGAAAACGTCGGACGCTCAGCGCGATTTTAACTTCAATTCGCGCGCTCGGTGTCTTACCAACTATGCCCGAGCAGTGCCTCGTCTCGTTCGCGCCGCCGTCCGGCACGCACGTCAACAAGTCCGCGGTCGAGACCGTCGCCTGGCTGTCGCGACTCTCCTGGCTCAAATACGTCGACACCGTGTCCAGAGAGGGCCTCCGGCCCGACTTGATGCTGGAGCTGTCGACGTCCAGGACGTAGGCGCCCGCATCCTTGCGCTTGGCGTTCTGGCTTTGTACCGGCGTCGGATTGTTGTTGCTGCTGGTCGATTTGCCTGAAATAGAGAGGAACGTATTAAGGGGGGGAGAGAGATTTATAATTCACGAGCGACCAACATGTCACGGACAAACTAACATACTTTCAATATTGATCTGCATCGTCGAGCCAACGAAAAGCGAATCGGAATGCGTCTCGAAACTTACCGAATATGTTTAAATTGTGCAAAATGGCTTTCGCCAAGTTGATGCTGTCGTTGTTTTTCCCCTTCGAGCCGGATTTCTTCTTGCCCGGTGCCGGCGCGCCGTTCGCCGTCGAATGCTTCTTCTCCGTCGCGTTCGCGCTCGCCACCACGTTGTTATTGTTGATGTGCTGATTCTTCCCGGCCGACGCGTTGCCGCCGTTGGCCAAGTTTCGCGTCGACTTCCGCACCTCGGCCGTGCGGCGCCCTAGTTCGCGCAATTTGCGAAATTTAAACAGATCCATGAGCGCACCGTGGAACGCGTGTCGGCCGATTCGGTGACGGGCTTCGCGCGCGTCGGCAGCGAATGCGAGCGCCGACGTGCGCGATGCCGGCGCGCGGCCAGATTTACACGTCGCGTCGACTCTTCCGTCTTGGCAACGCGCCAGCCGCCGACGATATCGATACAAACACGCGCTCCGACTTGCGCGAAGAGTTTGATTTATCGAACGTGCAGCATCGGCCGCCGAGTCGTCGGCGCCGCGCCGAAAACAATCAATAATGAACGAGCCGTCTGGCGGCGCATAAGATATCGAACGGAACTAATTAATTGGATTGTCACGCGCCTGGGCGTGCAATTAAAGTTATTAACTGAAGAGACGGCTCGGCGGCGACGACGAATATTGACGTGTTACATGCATTACGGAGCGGAATGACGAAAAAGGCGTTGAAACATTAATCGTTTTACCTATCACGGTTGACATTTCTTCCAGGCGCACTTTGATCAAAGGGTACGGAGCTTGCTTGATCCTTCTAACGTTCCTCACATAGCCGTTCGTGAGCCACTTCTGCGTCAGGTTGGTGAAATTGATGATGTAGGGGAAACCCAGGTGGGTTTTGCTCATATCAATTGTTAAATCGCCCTGAAAGCATGTAAAACATTGAGTTTAGTACTGTAAAACATTTTCACGAGTAGAATTGTTGCATTTCTCTCGCAACACTTTTTTGTCTAGAACACTTTCGAAATTTTTAAAATAATCAAGAGTCAAGTACGG
Organism: Ecitophya simulans; assembly: GCA_027574965.2. Lineage (NCBI taxonomy): Eukaryota > Metazoa > Arthropoda > Insecta > Coleoptera > Staphylinidae > Ecitophya > Ecitophya simulans. The sequence continues at coordinate 27,077 of JAODGE020011957.1, read as the reverse complement.
AAAAATATTCAAGTCGTAACAATCAGTAGTGAGTGGAGATGTTGCATTCATATATAGAAAGAATACTATTATTACACGATTTTTTTAAATCTAATTTTCTTCCATCATTCTTCTTTCTATCTTTATAAACATTGCTCTTCATCATGTACATTTCTTGGGACGATTGCTTAGTTTACTTATTATGTCCCTGCCATCTACAAAAACGCGGAAAAGATTAATAACATCAGATTTTCACTAACGTAACGCCTTATATTCTGTGTACAAAGAGAACAAAGCTGGTGGCACCTTCCAAAGAATTAAAATCTCTTTGTCTAAACATTTGAATGAAATATTTGACTCGTCAAATATGCAGCACTCACTCTAGCCCAAGCTTCCTCGATGAGACATTGAATATCCATGTCAAATGCATGCCACTCACTGCTACAATCCGTGCTGGCCACCTCCCACTTGGCCCCCTTGCCAGCGGGGGAAGTCTGCGGATAACACCGTCGTCGTACTTTGATGACAATGTCTAAAAATCAACAATGGTTAATTAACCTGGACTGGACTAAGCGCGCGGCGCTCACCGGAATCTTCGAGCTCTTGCATGAGCGTCCTTAGATTCACGTAGTAGTTGAGGAGCTGGGGATCGGCGTCGGAGAGCAGCACGCGCGTGAGCTTCTTCACGTTCGCCCGCTCGAGGTGCTGCGTGACCGCCGGACTGTACGGCTTCCAGTAGTTGGCGCGATGCTCGTACTCCCAGACGACGACCGCATGCCCGGACATCGTGGACGGCCGCCCGCCGGCTGGCTCGCGATCCAAGCGCGCCGCGCGCCCGCCTAACCCATCCTCGACGACGCGGAGGACGACGCTGCGCGACGACGTGATTCACGCGCGGATCGAGCGCGCTGGCGCGCCAGCGACTGGGACGCGCGTCGACCCACGCTTAATTGGCATTTGTTGATTGTTTTCCCACGCTGGGTCGGCGCGGCGCCGCGATGCGTTCGGCCGAATGTTGACGTTTCCACTCACGCATCACGCGGCCGCAGCCAAAACAAGCGACCGCACATCGATATTTTCAGCGATGTATCGATACGGCGACTTGAAAGATCAAATCGATCTTGTTTTCGCCAAATAAATAACGTGAAAATGCACTTGTAGCCCAAGGTCGCGAAAACCCAAGTGTTTAACGCGCGCGATATATCGGACACTGACGTGTCGATAACAACAAAGCCAAAATGTATCGATACGTTTTTGCATTTTGCATTTTGAAACCTTTGAAACAGCACACGGGGCGACATCTAATGTGCACTTCTTTAATCAATATTCTCTAATTCCGAACAAAGTGAAAACTTTACAAGCATTGCAATTCGAACATTTTCAACGCGCACGCAGCAATTAAAGCAGCAGGCTAAAATTATCAATTAAACATTAAGAAACACGTGATCATCTACGCGCAAACTTCAATATTTTTACATGAGACACACTATTCAAATATTGTTGCCGAAAAAGATTTAGACTTGAACATTAAAGTTTCCAGGTTTTTGCAGTTATAAAATCAAATAGTGCATAGAATAGCAATCGATATAAAAAGAATATTAATTGTTTCATTCGATGTAACCTTGTGTTCCGTTACTTGAAGAATATGATTGGAGTGAAGCCAGTTGTGTTGATGCATACAAATGCAATCGAACAACGTCCAAACTTCTAAACAATAATTTCCAATAAAAACCAGTGTCATTTTATGACTATGAAACAAACAACAAGCGTTATAATGAATCAAAATGTGACTACATCGAAAAAACCCAAATTTTATACATTCACCGCACGTTTCATTAATAAAACATTAAAAGTGAATTTGCCACTTTCGGACAAACGAAATATTTGAGTCGATTCGTGCTCGTGGCGACGCAGAAGCGCAATGAAACACCGCCCAAACATCCAGCAACAATATCCTATCGACGTCGGACAGGCGCCCACGTAAATTGTTTACAATCGCAGCGATCGATGATTGTTTAAAACGCCGAACTCGTGCGGGCGCGCGGCGGCGACGGCGCGCGTCCGGTGACCGAGCGCGCCGCGCGTCGTATTTCTGGCCGCGATGCGCGCGTCGTCGCAATAAATATCCTCGCGCGGCGCGACGACGGCCACAAGCGTCGACGACGACGACGTCCCGGGTGCGTCCCAACGCTCGAGCGCGTCTCGCGCACGTCCGTTTCGGAGCGCACGGGGCGCGCGCGCGTGCGACTATCGATCAGCGCCACGCACGCAACTTTTTCGGCGCGGCGCCGGTGCGAACGCAGGTGCGGGCCAGAGACGCGCGCCCACCAGGAGACGCAAGATGGCTGTGAACGGCGCCGCCCGCGCGCGCTGCGATACCACGATGATCCAATTCGGCGACCTGGGTAAGACGCATCATACGCGACGCGCAGGACAACTCGCTGCGAAATCCTTCGGCCGGTAGTATTCCGGCGACGAACCGAAACGCGCAACGCGATAATGCGCCCGAACGTAAATAGATCCTTATCAAATCGCGTTACCGTCTAACGTCGGCCACAAGAGCGTTTGCGATAAAGCCGAGCGCGGCGATAATCGACGCCACCTCTAAATCCTCGCATGCTCGCATTTCGTTGCAGACGAACGCGTGCAAACGCTCTTGAAGGAAGCGGTCGACGCCAGGGAGTTCGCGTACGCGCCGTACAGTAATTTCAAAGTGGGGGCGGCCGTGGAACTGGACGACGGCACCACCGTCACCGGCTGCAACGTCGAGAACGCGTCCTTCACGGTGGGCACGTGCGCGGAGCGGTGCGCCCTGTTCAAGGCGATCAGCGAGGGCAAGACGCGCTACAGGCGCATCGCGGTCGTCGCGCACCAGGAGCGCGCCGTGACGTCGCCGTGCGGCGCGTGCCGGCAATTGATGAGCGAGTTCGGCGATTACGAGGTGTACCTCAGCAGGCCCGAGCTGAAGGAAGTGCTGCGCACGTCCGTCGCGCGCCTGCTGCCGCTCGGCTTCGAGGTGAACGCCGACCACACCTTCTAGCGGCGGACATCGTCGTCGGCGCGCATGTACAGATTTGTTCGACAGTAAAATAAACCTCGTGTTAATCAAAGGTAACAATTAACGTCACTGGCGTCCCGAACGCGGCGGCACGCGACGGGGCCAACGCTAGTGACCTGTTTGCTTTAACAACACTTGTACACTATTTATTGAACGTGAAACGCAACATAACAATGAACATGCTCGTGCGATGTGCATCGACACAAAACTATCTAATTTCACGCTGGCGCGAAATACTTTTGCTCTCAAACAGGCCGACATCACCTCGAAGAGTTTTTTCCAATTATATATATATATAGTATACTTTGTGACATTCTAACGCTGACTGTAGTTGGTATTGTTGCTGTTGCAATTGTGTATTATTGTATATACATGGAGACGAAACGACGCCCGCCTTCGACCGAGCGCTGGCGATCTGCGGAATGTTCGTATATGTACATCAAGATTTAGACAAATTAGGAGTTGGAGCGAGGTGCGAAGCGAGAGGGAACTAGGCGCGACCGGAGATCGCCGCGCTGCCGGGCTTGGCGTCGCCCTGCTCCTTCTCCAGCTGGCGGCCGAGGTACTCCCAGTTGTGCACCATCAGCTTCTGGACGGCCAGCAGGGCCTCGTAGCGCACGTTGGGGTCTTCGTGGGCCAGCAGCTGCATGACGAGCTGCTTGCCGCCGAGCTGTTCGATGACGCTGCGAGAATGCGTTCGCGTTAAACGTGCGTAACAAGTGTAACAAGTGCGCCCACTCACTGCTTGCCGCGCGGATAGTGCCGCACGTACTCGCCGATGTCGAAGCTGGCGACGCTGAGCACCAGCGGGTCCTGGCTGGTCTCGAGGTAGCGGATGAGGATGCGCAGCAGTTCGTAGTTCTTCTCGTTGAGGCGCTGCGCGTTCTCGCGCCAGAACTTGCTCTTGTGCACCGGCGACCACTCGAGCCGGCCGGACTTGACCTCGGTGGCGTACTCGTCGAACGAGCTCAGGTCGTGCACGGACGACTGCAGCTTCTCGGTGAGGAACTGCACGTCCGCCGAGATGTCCTCGTCGTCGTACTTGCGCTGCTCGAAGATCACCAGCTGCTTCAGCACCTTGCACTGCACCATCGCGATGCAGTGCTCCTTGGCGACCTGCCCGTCCTCCGGCTTCTCGATGAGGTTCCTGTACACGGCGAGTATGATGCGCGTGACCTTCTCCTTCACCGAATCGCTGAGGATGTCGGCGAGTATCGGTATCACGTTGAACTTGTTCATCTTCTCGGCGAGCAGCGGGTTGAACGTCAGCACCCAGATGCAGAAGATCAGCTGGTACTGGACTTGGAAGTTGACGCGCCCGGTGAGGACGGACAGCAGCGTCGAGATGCCGTCGACGGACACGAACGCGAAACGATAGTCGTCGATGCGCAGCATCATCTGCAGGCAGCGCGCCACCGACTGGATGTGCTCGTTGTTCTAGAACACAAAAGCGCCGTCAAGCATTCGGCGACGCGCGGCGGCGACGAGTGTGGATGCAATGTCGATGAGAGAACGAACGAATGTGGAGAGCGTGCGGTTAATCGAGATCGAATGATATAGAGTGCGGGTACTCCCTGCCACACCGATAATTCGCTGGCGCGTGGTTCGTCAATGCTGAAGGACACCTCCATGTAGGTTTCGGTGGGTTCGCCCTTGCTGGGGTCGCGCAGGCGGGCGTTAGACATGAGCGCGTCGTACTAGATATTTTACGAGGACGGGGACGAGGCACGAGAGTGCCGAGGAGGAGCGATGGTGGGTGGTGAGAAAGAAAAAAAAAGAAACAACACCGACCGATTAATAAATCACATGCAAGAAATCGTACGCATTCTATCCACAACCTATAAGGCGTCGTTATCTCGTGTTAATCTCGGCGCACAGGTCGATGCAGTGGTGCGAGTTAGTCACCCGGTGTGTTAGCGACGAAAAAATCTGCGAATGCCGACGAGAATATGCCCCGACCGTCGCGTCCGCGCTCGCCTAGTCATATTCTCGTCGCGGCGACGATTCCCACGACGAGCGTCGCGTCGAACTATGTCCGAATTCGCAAACATTTACATTTCCGTGCATTACTGTTCATTCATTGCATTAACCAAACATCATCATGCATGACTTAGATCAACCAAACGCAATGACGAATAACAATTGCCGCGCCGAAAACGACGTCTCGCCGCGATCTCGCAGGCAAACACGAACCGAACGAGCAATGAATGAAATGATGAGAACAAAGCAACAACACAAACAAATGCGAGCACCCCCGAAAAACGCGCGCGCCGAACGTTACCTGCACTTTCAGCTGGTCCTTCAGCCAGGTCAGATAGAAGTGCAGATCGCTGCGCTCCATCTGATTCTGCGCCCAGCAGGCGATCTTCGCGATGATGCGTGATGTCATGTTAGTGATAAACTCGTCCGGACGATTGAGGAGATTGAGGAACGGGCCCCAGACGCTCTCCTTGGTGATCGCCGCGTACTCGTGGAAGATCTCGACGCGCGACCGATCCTCCTGAATCATGTCGTCGACGAGCACGAGAATGTACTGCAGCGTTTGGTCCTTGCTGATGTGGCCCAAGAGGTTCAGGAAGGTTTTGGCGCATTGCAAGCGATTCGCCTTCAGGAGCTCCTCGCGTTGGTGGCTGTCGGTCGTGTCGAAGTTGCGGATGAAATTGTAGTCCTCCTGGGAGATCATGTGCGACCTAGAAATCGACGATGTTTTCGGCTTCTCGTTTCGTTTCAGTAACTTACTGGAGGTAGGACTGCCAGTTCACCGTCTGCGAGCGGACGTCCGTCGCCTTCTGCTGGAGCACACTCGTGGCTGCTAACATATCTGTAAACAATAAAGGCATTGCCTACTAATCGCAGCATTACAAGAGCGGGCCGCATCCGTCCTGTGATTTGAAAACGTCACGTGATGCGACGCGTCGCGCCCGTCGATTGTTCGCGTATTGTTGTTGCGCCCGGACGTTTCGAACAAACGCGGCGCGCCTCGCCCCCGACGCGTCGGGGGTGCGCGACCGCCTCTCTCTCTCGCGCGTTTCGTGCGCGCAAACTGGGGCGAATTGGGGCGGCGATCGGACGTACCGATTTTGTCGTCGTCCAAGGAGGTCATCATCTCCTTCAGCTTGGGGTCGGTGGGCATGTTGCTCATTGCGGCGGCCTGATATTGCACTTGCACGCGGGGACGTATGGCACTCGAGCGCGCGCGATTTATTGCACGTTTGCTGCTGCGGGAGCGACGGAACGGCGACCGGACGAGCGGCCGCACTCGACGAGATCAGCTGACACACGGGTCTTGTGATTTCTGCGTTCAGCGCGCAATCGAACATATCTCGGTTAGTTTGCGGTGGGGCGAGGCACGTACCGAATTGCGTTCGTGGTAGTTGCGACGGCCGTCGCTAGATGGATGCGATCACACTAATTCCGCACGAACTTAAAAATCCAACTACTGCTACCACAAACAGTTATAGCCGTTTGTACAAAATAGGTCCAAAAATTCATTAACTTTTGGTACCATTCTAACACAGTTTCAGTGGAAATTCAACGTTGAGTATCACTAAATTATAACGAACAATTCTTTCGGTAGTCCATTTTGATTGATTAATTGTAAGTTATCAAACATGTTTTTTTTTTAAATGTCTACTTTTCGTATATATTGTGCATACTTATAATAGAAATTCAACAACTACTAAAATAAAATAAAAATTTATTACGTAATGAAATTAATAGCACGTCTAAATGCAAAGTTACACTCGATTAAGCAAAACAAGTTAGGAAAATGTCCAAAAACTACAGAACTTTACTTTGTTAGTGCAATGCCGAGATTTGGTCCGGTAAGTTATGAAAAAGTAAACGGAAAATTCAATGGAACATATGTTGGATGCCAAAACGCTCGATACCACATTAATAAATAAATACGTAAAATAGTGAAAGAAAATTATAATTCATTCTCACATATATGAGATATATACATGTATTTTTTAAGAAACAATGAAAATTTCTAATTTACACGGTCAAACGTCGAGCCGATGAATATATTGTTCGGTTAAATAATCGAGTAATCGATTATTAAAACGATCCTTCTTTCAGCAAGAACCTTTTGCTTCTATCTTGCATTCATTTACCTTCCTTTAATTCATTTCTTGTTGCCCCATCTTCATCAGAATGAGATTTGCATTTCTGGTGCGAATGTTACAGGCACGTGTTCCGACTTTATAAAGCATGTTTACTTTCAGTTCTATTACACGTTCATCAGTGATGTCTTGTGTACAACTCAGTGCATCGCTTCTTACTGATCCATGATGATAAGATAAGAGATACCGAAACAAGCATCACCCAAGGTAAGACATGCTACTCGTTATGAAAAGTGCAATGCAGTGCGTGTAAATGTTATTTTGAAGCTGGCCTTAACTATCACAACGCACTTAACGGAGCTTCACCAAAACTGAACCAAAGTAAATGATGTTGAGCACCGAAAGCAGACTAGCATCGAGAGTCAAAGATGTACTCGAAAATGAAGCCGAACGCAAGGAGTTTAAAAAATTCCTCAAACAACGTCGTCGCCACGATTTACGTCCGTACAAAATATGGAAAGCCATTTACAAAATGCACGAAGCAGGCTCCGTCGATCTCACTGGTGAGAGGCTCGAGCAATTGATGACCTGGCTCGAAGAACAACCGGGAATATCAGAGGATCATTATGACTTGGAACAGGAGAGTAATAGGGTAACCATTATGGAAACTTGCTGCAACAAATTGAATGGAGCTCATAAGCTATACATTAAGAAGCGATTTCCATCAGCACAGGGAAGAAGTGACAATTGAAGACGAGAAGTTTATGGGAGTATTTATTGTATTTATTGAACGTTACTTATTATTTTGATGTACAATAAAATTGTTCTGTTTTTGATAAGTTTTTGATGCGTTAGATATGTTTTTTTATTTGCCAATTAGCAATTGTTTACGCGTTTTGGTTCTTTCTCATTAAGAATTAACTTGGTGTTCCGAAAAATTAAATATGAATATTATTTGTTTACTTGTGCTGTGCACCAAAAAACAAGCTGTTTTTCACCGCAAGCAGTGCGTAAAATACCACTTTTTTTACAACAACTTCTTTTCACTGCGAGCAGTTAAAAAAGCGCAGCTTATTCTACTAGCTCGCAGTCAGTATGCGATTACCACATCCCAACCGTTTTTTCAACAGCTATTCTTTGTCAATCACAATCAATCCCACTTGTTACTAACGGCAGGCACACAAACTATTCATATCCCTTAGTTTCTACAGTACTTCCTAGTCTCAAAAAACATCGATGTTCAGGGTCTTTTATAAATGGCAATAGTTTTGACCGATGTCTCACCACTAGGCGAATATTCTGATTGTCCCAGCCTCACAAACCATTCTTATACATAAATAATTTTAATTCCAGTTACTTGCACCACTAATGCTTTGTCGACATCATGGTGGTTCAATCATAGAGGAAAACAGTTTCAAGTTATTTATCATTTATTAGATACTCAATCCTAAGCAATTTACAATAACAACATGCATGAGAAATGCAAAAAATGTTCCCACATATCAATGAATCACACGATTGCTTCTATTAAGCAACAAGTTCAGATCATCTCAATCATTTGTATAAAATGTCTTGTAAATACACTCCAAACATATAACTATCTTAATATCAGTATCAAAATCTTCTGGAAGTTCCCGTAGAATAATATGGCAGTCTTTTTGTAACAAATTTCGAGTCTTTGCAAAATGTTAGAGCTCATTCTCAATCTCAAATTTCTTACACTACGTCCGGCTCGTATTAATATAATAAGCTTGCCGTCGCCGATTGATTGTCGTAAATAAGTATTGCTGCATCATAAGGCACTTAATTAGCTGTCGCTTCTAGGCGTCCTAAACGTGTACGCATATTATATAAAACTAGATGTGGTCAACGGATCTTGAGCGATCGATAGTTTCCAGCGAAACTTAACATTTTATTGTCCTAATTTTGGCCTTATATTTGCAGTTGTCGTTGATCAAGCTTTCAGTCTCGCTCTCGAAGTCGCACTTGCGCACATCCTCGGCGTCCGCGCGCGACGCCGACGTCTTCTTGCCGTTCTTCGGCTTCGCCTTGCTCTTGCGCGTCTTGCGTTTGTCGTCCATTTCGTCGATCTCGTAGCTCTGCGTCTGCGTCATGATCTCTTTGGCATTCGTCTGCACGGCGACGTCGATCGACGTCTTCGACTGCTTGCTGGCGCGATTCTTCTCGCAATAACCGACGGAATTGCCGGAATTCAGCGAACTCTGCACGAGCTGCTTCAGCTCCGGGTAGGACGAATTGCTGGAACACAATTCGGTCTTGCGGGCGGCGCGGGCGTCGCGTGCGCTCGGCGCGTCCGGCTCCGAATCGCTCGCGGGCTGGATTTGCGCGCCGCGCGGCCGTCGCTCGTCGTCGTCGCTGGACGCGGACGACGACGTGCCGTCCAGCTCTTCGATGTGCAGCCCCTGGCGCAGCGACTTCATCACCAGCTCGTCGTTGAGGTCCATGTTGTTCGTCACCACCATGTTGAACTTGGACTCGGAGATCGTCACCGACACGTTCTCGTCCTCGCTGCCGGACTTGAGGCACGGTATGACGAGCCGGCCGTTGCTGAGCAGGGCGTTGATGTGGTGCCCGTCGAGACCGGCGTTGCCGGCGCGTCGATTCATGTTGGGCGCAAACTGCTTCGCCTCCAGCACGTTGAGCAGCTGCTGGCCGAAGTGCGAGTCGAGGCTGGTGCTGCTCTCGCGCTTGCTGCCGCCCTTGGTCGGCTTCTTGCTCAGCGAATGCCCGTGCACGTCGCGGCTGGGACGGCGGAACTCGCGCTTGCGGCGATAGTTGTTGCGATAGCGGCGCGCGTTCACCTTCCTCGTCGCCTTCACCTCGGCGATCTGCACGCTCAGCTGGCTGTCGCCGGAGTTCCGCCGACTTTCGATGCTCACGTGCCGCACGCTGTAGCTCATCTCCGAGTCGACCGACTGATTGTTGCTCGACGCCGAGCAGGTGACCTCGTTCGGCACGGCGCCGCGGCGGCTCACCAAGCGCGGCAGGTTCGCCGCCCAGGTGGTGCTCAGCTCGTTGCTGGCGGCGCTGTTCAGGTCGAAGTGCAGGCCCACCGGATCGGTGTGGTTCTGGCACTCGATGGATATGCGCCCGCCCTGATTGAACATGCGGCGCTTCGCGAACGCCTTGGCGATGATCTTGTGCTTCTGGAGCTTCATCGGTTCGTCGATTTCGCAGTGAAACTTGCGACGCACGTAGCGCGCCCAGGCGTGCACCGTCGCGCCGCACCAAATCCACGACGCCATCGCGACGCCCGAGCCGAACACCGATATCAATTGCAGTTGCAGCATCGCCACGCTCGGCCGGCTCTCCTGTCGGCAGTACGAGTAATCGTTGCTCAGGCTGGTTAATTTGCATCTACAACGACCAACAACACAACGACCAATTAGAACTACGCTGTGGCCGAACGTAACGCAAACTTACAAAATGTAGTTGTAGAGACTGCGCTCCCAGTTCGCGGCGTTAATTGCGCGATATCCGTGATAGAAGAACGTGATAATGCAGAAAACCAACATGAACAAGGCGAAAACGCCCATCCGCACGATATTGGAGCGAATCTTCTGGCTCGAATGCTCCGATATTATCTCGCGACTCTCTATCTTCACCCGAATCAGCAGGATCAAGCCTACAACGCACAAAATGCAAACACGGTCAATGCACGAACAATCGCGAGGCCGTCGCGTCGAGCGCACCCCTGACGATGATGTATCCGGCGACGAGAATCGCGGCGGCGAGCGGCGTCAGCAGCAGTCCCATCCGCGCCGCGGAATTGACGAATCCGACGAAACAAATGCCCGTCACGTAGTCGCCGTCGATCTCGCCGAGCGCCATCGTCGTGATGGTCAGCATCAGCGGCAGGCTCCAGGCGACGAGGTGGAAGTACGCCTTCTTCTTGTCGACGCGCTCCTGGATCTTGCCGAGCGCCTGCAGCGAGCTCATGTGCCACGCGTACGCGAAGATCACGAACCACACCATGCCGGCGATCAGGAAGTAGTAGACCATCACGAAGACGATGACGCACGAGAGATTCTCGGTGGCGCTGGGCTCGGACTTGCGCGGCGTGAAGTCCTTCTTGCACACGACGTCCTCGCGCGTCTCGTGCCCGAGGAACTGGACGAGCCAGCCGCCGTACGACACGAAGAAGCAGATGTTGATGTAGAATATCGCCAGCGCCGGGTACTTGTTCGCCGTCTTCCAGTCGATCATGAACGTGACGATCGTGAACAGGTTGAGGACGATGCAGAGCAGCACGCAGTAGCCGACGAGCTTGTGGATCTGATACTGCTCGTTCTCGGTGTAGAACGCGTCGCGGCAGCGCAGACCGCAGCCCTCGATATCTGCAAACGAGACGCGCATTGTATCGTCGAACGGCGCGCGCGAGACGCGCGTACCTTGATAGAACCAGTCGGGATGGTCAGTGCGCACCAGCGGCTCCATGCAGAAGCCGGTCGTGTTGAACTTGATCTCGTGGATGTCGTTCTTGCAGCGCGACGGAAACAGCTGCTCGTCCTCGCAGCGCATGAAGTCCGGAAAGATCGTCGTGTTGTAGAGGATGCGGCACGGCCCCATCGTGATCTTGCACATCTCCTTGCTGGGAAGGTGCACCAGGTCGTTCTTGCACTTGGGCATGTACAGGGCGCACAGGAACGGCTGGATGACGGCCCAGCACTTGGGAATGAAGCGCAGGTACTGGTACATCGCCAGCTTCTCCTGCACCTCGTCCTGGCTCTTCAGGTCGGTGAGGTTCAGCGACGTCGAGTCGTACGGCAGCTTGGCGCCCATGCACGTCGTGTAGTTCAGCGGCGCGCACTTCGCCGGGCGCGGGCAGTAGTCCAGGTTGAGGTCGAGCAGCGACTTGTCGTAGTTGTGGCGCTTCGTCTCCGAGTGCCGCACGTAGGGGTAGTAATCGCCGGCGGTGCTGTTGTCGCTCTCGTGGGTCGCGTTTAGTGCGCCGCAGCGCGCGCCCAGCGCCGACAGCAGCACGACGAGCACCGACGCACGCATTCTGCACCAGCTAGGCGGTTATCGTGCGTGAAACTGGACGACGAATGAGCGCGGCATCGCGCACGGCGATGCGAATTCGACGCGTTCGTGGAACGCGAAGCGACACGGCCGCCGCGCGGTCGTCGCTTCTACTGCTTTTGTTGCGGCCGAGCGAGACGCGCGCGACAGAGACGGCGGGACCACCCGCGCGCTGGAATGCGGATACCGGCCATAAATAGACGAAGATGCCGGCCACCCCGGCGATCGAGATGCACTTTGCCCGCGATTCGGCGCCGAGGGAAGCGCATGACGGCGCCGACTTGGTCGTAGTCCGACTAACACCTGTTTTCGAACGAGGTTATCACGTCGCGATAACGGCAGCAAATCGTAAACATCTAAACATTTAAATGTGGCGCGTCATGCGGTTAGTGGTTTTGGATGCGAAGTTACTAAGGTACTGACACTCCGAAGTAACCAGGCGACGAAATTTCAAATAAATTTCGACGCAATTGTTTTTCGTGCTGCAATTAATTAAATTAAATTCTCTTTTGGCTTTCAACAGATTTGCGTTGATCCTAAATGTTTAAAAACGGAAATTTCGACACAACTTAATCTGGTGTTTTTGAAAAGTCCCTAGAATTAAGTGCCTGTTTAAACCACACACCGTGCAGGGAAAATAACTAATATTTTGTCACCAATAGACTGTGAAACAAAAGAACGTCGAATGCATTCAATTAAAATTAGGCAAATTGTTAAATTGCGCTTGATTAATGCCTGAAAGTTTGGTTTATTCTATGGTGTTAAGAGGGGATGACAAGCAATTTTAGTGAGAAATACCTAACCTTCGCAACATTCCGATCGTTGATGTCAAGCACGTCAAGCAGTTGACAATTGTCAACCTTATGAAAATTGTGATACAAGCGCGTTAGCGATTCACGAACCGTAATTATTAATTTGCGCGCAGTTCCAAAATGGTAGGTGACGTCGCGCGGCGCGGGCACGAAGAAGTGTACGCGTATGTCCCAACCCAACCGTTCGGCCCCCGTCCCGGCCTCTGTCCACGTAGTGAATCCCGTCACACCCTAACGCACATGATACACCATCCAGTGTTATCATCCAGTACGGGCGTGTTGCAGGATCAGCAATTCGATTGTGCGCTAGACTTGATGCGGCGCCTGCCGCCGCAAGAGATCGAGAAGAACCTGGTGGACCTGATCGACCTGGCGCCGGGCCTGTGCGATGATCTCCTCTCCTCTGTGGACCAGCCGCTGAAGATCGTTAAAGACAAGCAGACCAAGCAGGACTATCTTTTATGTGATTACAATCGGGACGGCGATTCGTACAGGTACGATAGCGACGACGAGAGGAGCAATTGGAAGTTTCATGCATGATTCATGCATGGTGGGTGTTGATAATACGAATGTTTTGCGAAAAGGTCGCCGTGGTCGAACACGTACGACCCGCCGCTGGACGACGGCTCGCTGCCCTCCGAGCGGCTGCGAAAGCTGGAGGTGGAGGCGAACCAGGCGTTCGACTTGTATCGCGAGATGTACTTCGAGGGCGGCGTGTCCTCGGTGTACTTCTGGGACCTGGAGTACGGCTTCGCCGGCGTGATCCTGATCAAGAAGACCGGCGACGGCAGCAAGAAGATCAAGGGCTGCTGGGACTCGATTCACGTCGTGGAGGTGACGGAGCGCACGCTCGGCCGCAATCCGCTGTACAAGATGACGAGCACCGTGATGCTCTGGCTGCAGACGAACAAGCAGAGCTCCGGCACGATGAACCTCGGCGGCAGCCTCACGCGACAGATCGAGCAGACGTACGCGTGCAACGAGACCAATCCGCACATCGCCAACATCGGCAAGATGGTCGAGAACATGGAGAACCAGATACGCAACACGCTGAACGAGATCTACTTCAGCAAGACGAAGGACATCGTCAACAGCCTGCGCAGCGAGCTGCCGCTGAACGACGCGCGCCACCAGCAGACGCTGCGGCAGGACCTCGCCGCCGCGCTCCAGCGCCGCAACAAGCAGGAGAACTGATGCGACGCGCGCGGCGTCGACGTGTACGACGGCGACGAGCGCGATCCACCCTAGCCTCCCCCACTCGCCCGCGCCCTACCCGTTTCACTTTTACTAAACGAGTCTTTGATTAACGCAATATCCTTACGCTGGTTTTGTTTTAACGAATGCCGACCGACGGCTCGCGTCGCGCGTCCCGAACCGTTTCGAGCGACGCCTTCGCGCATTTATCGCTCCGCCATTTCGGAGGCGCGTTCAACGAAGACGTCGTCGTCGCGACGTCGCGCTCTACCATAAGCTAACACTAACCAGTTCTCGCTAGATGGTTTAACTTACGATTAGGACAACCGAATGACGTTCACGAAGTAACGAGGTACGCACTTGGTTAAGTCATTTGGATTTTTAACAAACTTGAGCTCAATTACGGAGGATTCACGCTGCCGACACGTTCGCGTATTTGATCGATTGATCCAACACGGAGAATGATGAGATGATCAGTTGATGAAGTAATAAAGTATTTGCATGCAAACCGTCTGGATGAGTAGTACATTTGTGAACACTATCTATCTTTCTACAATATTATATTAATTAATTTACATTGTTTCATTTTGATGATAGAATATATTGTATTATAAATTATTCTTTAATAAAAACTACATTTTTTATACGAGTTTGCATTGAACTGTGCCGACGCATGGTAAACGGTTCAAGAGTTGCGACATGAACATTTTAATTATTTTCATTTGTCATTTGTACACTTTGTCGTGTAACCGCGTGATGATTACGAAAAAGTTTGGTCATTTCGGTGATGCTTCAAATTTGAATTCAATCATTATTCGTCCCCGAACATTTCCATTTTCATTTTGTTTATTCGCAACAAAATACTATCGTGTCGGATGTGTTTGCAGTTGGTAGTTTTTGTGCGACGCGGTGAAAAGTGGTTGGGAAGGCACTTTACTGAAACTAATCGCAGGGAAATGAAGCAGTTGTGAAAAGAAAGTGTTATTTTACGCACTGTTCGAGGTAACGGCCTTGTCCTTCTCTTTCAGTGTCGGACGCAAAACAAACAACAAATTAATGTGAATTAAAGCAATATATTCAAATTAAATGTTCATATTCTGTAAAACCTCGTAGATCTTGTGAGATTTCGTAGAGGATCAGTTCTAATGATGTTTCTTGCAGCGTTCCCGTTGCTCTTCTTGAATCTCCTTGATCGTGACAGTTATATCTTTCACCAAATTCAATCTCCAGATTCTCTTGTGACGCTCCACCCATTCGCGCACCTGCGCCATTTTTTGTAAATATTCCGGATCAACGTTTTGGCGTTCCATGGTGAGATGTATATAGATTTGTTTTAATGTTTAAGACCTTCGCCCTTCAGAGTGTTTTAAAACTGACAATAAAATTCGACCGTTTGCTGTTTGAGAAATCTTGAAATGGCCACTTCAGAAACGACAACGTATAGGCTTAACGTAGAATAAATAATATTAATAACAATTGTTACCAGGTAACTAATAAAACATTAATAAATTTGATCAAATAAAACAATCATAATAAACATAATAAATATGTCTTTAGGAGCAGTGAGTATGGCTTATATGTAAAAATACTGACGGCGTTTTTGCCAAAATGTTCGGCTTAACGCAAATAATATTTAAGGAAAAGCTGGAAAATCAAAAAAGATTAAAACTTTATATCAGATTTGGCCGTATTAAAAATCATGGCGCTGTCGGCGTTCCTTTACTATCGAGACGTGACAACGTTGTGCGATCGATGTCGTTTCTGTCGCACGTTTCGGGGCAACCGAGCTGTATCGATATATATCGAATATATAAATATTTAAAAGAAATTATCGTTATATTGCGCTCGCTTTTCGAATGAAATCTGAAATGTTTAAGAATTGGTTCTTTTTAGCATTTCGCTTAGAATTTGATAAAACAATAACGAGTTTTATAGTCCAAATTGAATAACGATATATCGAAAAATATCGTTATAACCAAAATAAAATAACGATATATCGATATATTTTCGACCTCCCTAATCCGAGCGGTTCAAGTTCAAGTTTCGCGAGGGAAACGCGTTTGACGCACGCGTTTTGTTTTGGCCATTAATTCGCGAATAATGTATGGTAAACACCAATAACACCTGATCACCCGAGACAACGCACAAGATAAGATGTATATTTAAGTAAATCATTTGAAGTCGTGTACGATTTTTGTTGAAATTTCATTGTGTCGACTGGCCGCAACAAGAGCCACCCAACGGTTTCGTTTATTTCACCTTGAATTTTGATTATAAATTAATCGTGTCTAGAACCACTCGGCGCTGTATATTGCAACTATGAATAAGTCTAAAGTTAAAACGACGGTGAGTTCGGAGGATTTCCGAGAAGTGTTCAATCGTTTTGTTGATGTTTAAGGTTAACATTGCCGTTTGAAATTGTCTCAAATGTTTCAGGTGATTCCTGATCAAATGTGCGAACGAGCCGGCGTTTCCGGTCGATTCCTGTCGGCTAACGAGTTCGCAGTATTCCCCAGTCAATTTGTGAGGCCAACGTCAAAGGACGCGCCTTCTTCGTACTCGACAAACACCGAAGCAAAGATCTATCATATTCGACCAAACATCATCCTGTTTCATCCAATATTGCGCCGTCTGGTGAACGAGGCGTGCGGAATTTTCGTGCAGGTGCAAAAGGCCCAGGCAACGATTCACACAAGGGACGAAATTCTAGTCTACAGCGTACAGTACCGATCGGTGATACGCGAATGTTTAGAAAACTTGCAAGAGGAACTCAATCGCACCGCCGGTGATACCAAACAGAAGCTGCAGAGCTACGTGACTATATTTTACTCGATCGAATTCATCTGGCACCTGTGCGAAATTCTCTACCTCCAGACCAACCTCACCAACATGCTCGGAACGAAGTTGTTGGAATGGGTGCGGTTCCACATCCCCAAGCACGAGCAGGCCGCCTCGGACATGTTAACGAACGAGAAATGTTACGGCGCGGAGAGCGAGGCGAATTATTGGCCGACCGTCGTCGGCTGCTTGCTGCAGGGGCGCTTCGAGGAGGTTTGCCTGCTACTCGCGATGCACAGCAATTCGAAGACGGGTCCGTTCAGGGCGGCGGAGAGCTCGCTGAAGTCGATGCCGACGTACGCGCTGCTCGGCGAGGGAGTGCCGCTCACCGAGTTCAACTTGCGGCGGAAGCATTGGATCGTCGAGACGCAAGTGAAACTCGACGCGCAGGCGTTTCACGCCGAATCGCATCTGCAGTTCATCATGCGGCTGCTCGTCGGCGAGGAGCTGGCGTGGAACGAGGCCAAGAAATATTGCGAGGCGTGGTATGAGTACATGGCCGCGTGGCTGTTCATCACCGAACCGACGCTGAAGACCTACGAACTGGCGCGATATTCGAAGAAATGCGTCGAACGCTTCGTCAGCGCTTCGCCGAAACATATCGATCTCATTCTGTTGGCCGCCATGAAGGCGGACGTCGAAGTAATGCATCATTCACGGCGATTTTCTTATTCGTTACTAATCTGTGCTGTTTGCTCTAGTTTCTGAAACAGATTCAGTCTATGAATGAGAGCGGCTGGTTTATTACGCATCTTGTGGATTTGTTGTATCACGCACAACAATTAGATGCATGGAAATCTGAACAGACGTAAGTAATTTTGTTAATTGTTCTCGTCGAATTGCAATCACTCTCAATGGTAGAACATCTAACTTTTTTATTTTAAATTTGTGAGATTTGTTGATTTCTACTTTAATTTGGTGTCAATCATGCAGGACTCCTGCCCAACTTCGCGAATCTTTCATCCTGGAATACGGCACGTTACTAATGGGACACAAATCGTTATGGCAGATCGGCCTCTGTTATCTGGATCATTGTCCGGTTCAGGGCACGGCTGCGATCGAGCTGTTGCTCCCGCGGATTTCGCACGACACGGAAGGAAAGGCGAACACAATAATACGCGAGGCGACGAAGCGAAAACTACTGCTCACCGGTAACGCTCCGGCGAACGCGCTCGATGCGGCATACAATTAGCGTGCGTTGTCTTGCAGCGAGTTCCATCAAAAGAGTCGTGTGCCAGCGCAACATGCAATGCAAGCGCTGGGGCAACGCCGTCGTGTGGGCGATGCGAGCGTCCGATCAGCAGCAAATCTCGTTCATAATCCACCGACTGCTGGAGGCGGTGAAGGTCAGCTACGAACTGCCGTGCGAAGATCTCCTCGGCAACCTGGGCGGCTGCATGCTGACCAACGACAATCTGATCTTCATCGGGAAGTACTACGAGTTTCGGCGACACATGGACGACAAGAATTACGCGCAGGCCGTGCAGGATCTCGTCGGCCTGATCGGCTCCGGATATACGCCCAAATTGTAAATATTCGTGTATCGATTGCGAGCAATTAAAACGGTGACGGTTCGATGTGTTTTAGTTTCTGGGACGTGCTGTTGACCGAATCGGTTTACCTGCTCGAACGCGCCGACGTGCGCATCGACGCCAACTCGTGCCTAGTTATAATGAACTGCTTGGAAGAGCGCGCCGACGAGAAGGGATTGCAGGGCAAGGTAACGATGATTCGCATGGCGATCGCCAGAAACACTGCGTGCGTACTGTCGGCATCGAGGGCAGTGGACAACTAAACGTTTTTCCGATTTTACATGCGTTTTAATTCCAAGGAACGGAATCAAGTTTAAGTAATTTTTAATGAATTATTAATCATTATATACATATACCCCCCCCCCCCCCTCTTTTTTTGCTTTCAAACATCAAAAATGTCAATTATTTAAAGAATTTCTACCATGTTTTTGTAATATTATCGTTAATTGAGGTCTCTCGGGAAGAAGCACCAAGTTATGTAAATAATGCACTTAATTGTTTCTTCTGTGGAATTATCTGATTAATGCTACTGTTTTAATATCTACACAGTATTTTCTAAGTTTTTTTTTTAAATAAAATCAAGTATTGATTACACATTAACTTTAATTCTCATTGTAAGAAGAAAAACTTTTTTTTATTAAATCGCCAATCAAGTCAAGTCACTTATACGATAGTATAAATAATTCCTGCCGTGATTTTTTCACATTACATAAATAATGGAAGTAGTGTAATTTATTCTGTTGTGAGATTTTCTTATTGTTATATTTATGTTATACATCCACTCAAACTATTTACGATGGCATTTTGATAATAAAGAATGATAGCAGACTACGATTTAGTATGTTATTATTCGTTGTTTTGTTTATTTGATCGTTTATTTTATTTCAGTTTTCTTGTTAGATTTCAGCGTGTGAAGCGTTTTGGTACTGGTGGCGCCCTCTAGTGAGAAGTTACTGAACGAGATGGCGTGACCTTGAATAATCGGCCTCTCTGTACTGCCCGAAGCACTCGGCTCGCTCGTTGTACGTGCTTTAATATAAACTTTGTGCGATGTTGGCATACGATGCATCCATGCCAATAAATATTAATGCTAACGCACCGAACGCGGATGTGGATATAAATTCAATTAACGGTGCAAAAATCGTGACACATCGCTTGCGCGCATTCGCGGTCACGCGCAACGAAACCAACTGAGCAGGTAAAAATATTAGACGACAAGTTAATTTATTCGGTCGCCGTAAATGATCGATGGATGTGCCGTTCGATCGCATTTGAAATTTGGTAAATACAGACGCGGTGCCAAATGCAAAATCACCAGACGCGCGTCGGCCATTTTGGAAGTAACCGAACGAGTGACTAGTTTCGTCGTCATGTCGAGTGCGTGCCGTGCGTACCGTTCGGGCTGGTGAAGGTGGCAACCGCGTCGTGACGACGAGCGCGAGCAAACGAACACCAGGACTGCCATCGCGCACGGGCGCTCAGTGTGCGCGCGTCGCGTCCAGCGCCTGGTTAGACCCGGCCAGCGTGCGCTCGAGTGCTGCGTTCGCCCGCTCGTCGGCCGGACCCAACACATCGACGGTGCGAACGCCATCGACCATCCCAACCCTTATGTAAGTACGGCGCAACCCTCGCGGAGCGTGCCCGTCGGCGGTTCATGGGCTTCGCGCACGCATCGTCCTGCGTGCAACGAACGCTCGCATATTGCACGCTCGTGTGTTTACCCAGCCGACCCCGTCGAGTATAATTGCGCTCCGTTAGCCGTACCGTTTCGCGGTCATTGCGGCGTTAACGTCGACGTCGTCAGTCGCGGCCGCGCGCGATTCCGATCTAATCTAATCGCGAGCTAAAACGAAAACCCGCCTCGACCGGCGCGAATCATATGATTCCGAGTGTAAAGTGCGACGAACGCGCGACGCAAAACGATTGCGCCCATGGGCGTGCGTTGTGTTGGTTGTTAACAGTTTTGTTGTGCGAGCGATGCCTGTTTACAGTCTGCGCGCGTCCGCGAAAACAACGTTAGTATTTTTAGGCAACGCGCGACAATGTTTACGCCCCTGTCGGGTGGTCGCTGCGTGTTGCCTGCGCGAAAATCGATAACAAATCGCGCAAGTCTGCGCCGCGCCGTTCTAACAATAATTGCGATCGTCCCATTTGTTTAAATGCCGTGTCACAACATCGTCGGATTGCAATAAACGATTGGGTAATTCGACGAGCCTCGTCCACTTTCGTATCGTTCGAAAACCGTCAGAGTTCGTTCGCCACGACCGAAGAGCGGCGGCAACTTCGCTCGAGGTTTGTCCGACAACAAATCAGTCAACCAAAATCAAGGGTGTCTTTTGTTCTTAGTCATTTATAGCATGTGAGTGAATAATGCATGCATCTTTGCGTTTGTCAGGAACGGTGCGCATCGAATTCGAAGATACGAAAGTAGAATAGAATAGGCCGTCCTTCAAAAACTCCTTATCACATTATCGCCGTTTTAATGTCCTCGTCGCGTCGCGCGTCGCGTCGGTATAGTTAACGAATAAAATAGCGCTTCCGGCCTTCAAATCAAGACTGGCCCGACACCAAACTCGCCTCAGCAGTCGGCGCAGACGCGCGACTAAACAGTTTTGTCACAATTCACGAGCGCGCACACATTTCATCGTCATCGTCAGTTCATGTTTCGCTGGAAAAACACAATGAAAGAGAATCAGCTTAAAATTTCTTTTAATTTCAGTTCGCGTTCTTCCCGGCCTCTAGCCGCCAGTCCGCATGCAAACACTAAAAACGAAATAACCGTCGACGAATTAATCGTTCACCGCACACGTTGTTAATTCTAGATTGTATTTCCCAAACGCACTTGTAACACGTATTGACACGAAGCGTAAGTGTTTCTCGCCACGCGCCCGGCGGTGACGGCGTGCGCTGATCGATTCGTTGTGTTCACGCAGATGCGACGCGGTGGAGAGATGCAGGTGAATGTGGCCGGCCTGCGACGCAACCTCAAGAATCTCGCGCACAACTACTCGGACGCCCAGCGCAAGGTGCGCGAGGCGACCTCCAACGACCCATGGGGGCCCAGCAGCACCATCATGGCGGAGATCTCCGACCTCACCTACAACGTGGTGGCGTTCAGCGAGATCATGCAGATGATCTGGAAGCGTCTGAACGACCACGGCCGCAACTGGCGGCACGTCTACAAGGCGCTCGTGCTGCTCGAGTATCTCATCAAGACCGGCAGCGAGAAGGTCGGCCAGCAGTGCAAGGAGAACATATTCGCGATACAGACCTTGCAGGACTTCCAGCACCTGGAGGAAGGTACGTAGCGGACGATCAGTGGCCGGTCGGCGCGCGCGATAATCGCGTTGCGTTGCGTGCGTTTGCAGGCAAGGATCAGGGACAGAACGTGCGTGAGAAGGCGCGCCAGCTGGCCCAGCTCCTGCAGGACGACGAGCGACTGCGCAACGAACGCGCGAAGGCCATCAAGGCGAAGGAACGCCTCGCCAAGCAGCCCTGCGCGTTCGGCAGCGACGGCGGCCTGGACACGCCCACCAGTCCGAAATATCCGGCGTTCCGTTCGTCGGAGTGGAACAACAGTTCCGGCGGCGGCGGCAGCGGCGGCAGCGGCGGCGAGCTGCCCAGCGACTTGGAAATGGCGCGGCCGCAAACCGCCGGCGAAGAGGACCTCCAGCTGCAGCTGGCGATCGCGATGTCCAAGGAGGAGGCCGAGCAAGAGGAGCAGAAGCGTCGCTCCGACGACGTGCGGCTGCAGCTGGCGCTGTCGCAGAGTCAGCAGGACTTCAAGACCACGCAGGACAAGCCCGGCGCGATGCTGGACTTGCTGGACGTCAGTCCGGACGAGGCCGCCAGCAACAAGAACGTCGACCCGTGGGGCATGCCGCAAATACCTAAACCGCAGGTAGCCGACGACGTGCCGCACCGCACGTCACTCTCGATCGCTCACGAATGTGCAATTGATTTGTGTTCGTCTGTCTTGTGTATGCGCAGTTGGAGTTCGATAGCGATAGCCCTTATAATATGTTCTGTTGCAATCCCTGTTGGGTAAGATTGGCCCGGTGTGACGCGTTGCGCGATGTTAACGAAGAGTGCGCAGAATGCATAGAATGATAAAAACAACTTAGATGCTTCGCGTCGCGAGCGTGTCTGCCGCTTGTGTGATTTGACTTTGGTTCTTCCAGAATACCTCCAGCCCGTGGCATGGAAGCGCGGCGGCGTCGCCGCCCACCGCGACGAGCGATCCGTGGGCGCCGGCGTTAGCGTCTGGAGGCGGGCCTCCTCCCGTTAACCCGCTGCCGGCCGACCCGTGGAGTCCCAAAGCAATAACCACCCCGCTCGTCGAAACCGCGATCCGCAACGATCCGTGGTCGCCAGTCAGTCAGAGTTCGTCCGATTTGGACGACTTCGACGCGATCACGAATCGCAATCGGACAATATCGCCCACGCCCAACGTCACACACAACAATGGCACTACAACGAATAACAATTCGGGTATTTATTGGCCCCCATGCATTATGCGCGATTGTCGTGCCCCCTACGGTTAGTGATTGTTCCAGATCCGTTCGAATTGAATTTGCTGGGCGATGCGCTTCCACCCACGACCGCCGGTCCCAGCAGCGCGACCGGCGCGACCAAAAAGACGCCGCAGTCCTTCCTCGGCGAGAACTCCGCGCTCGTCAACCTCGACAATTTAGTGACGAGTGAGTAGCCGGCGTTGCTTCGATCTGGCGCGGATTGGAGTCGAATCTCCTTGGTGTTGTTAGGTAAACCGGTGAATCAAATGAACACTGCAAATCCCTTCTCAGAGACGACGCAGCCACCGCGCCCGGTGTTCAATCCGCAGCCACCCAAGCCGACGATGAATCAGATCAAGCAGGCGCCGTTCATGGCGACGCCGCCGTTGGGCAGCACGCCGCCGTACGCCGGCAGTTTCAATCAGTCGCCGGCGTTCGGCAACTCCACAGCGCCTTACCCGACGAACGGCGCGTTCCACGGCGCGCCGCAGCCGACGCCGGTCGTCGATCCGTGGACGCCGGTACCGTCCAGCAACGCCACGGCGAGCGCCTCGCAGTTGGGCGCACCGTGGATGAAACCAGGTGAACACGCGAATCCGTTCCTCTCCTAGACGGTCCCGTTTGCCCCGCCCGCCGCCCCAGCCTTCGACGTTGAGCGGCATGTATTTCGAGAACGTATTTTCATTTCAATCCCGTCGGAGTTTAGTTTAGCGCCGCCGAAGGACAGACGAGATTTCACCGCAGATGTCTGTCTACCTAATCACATAGAGCTTTATATCCGTTACGGTTATGCACTCAAGTTTGTCGATCGCACCACGATCGGCGGTTATTTATATTTAATTATCACAGCAAAGACATTTTTGAAAGTTGTCGTTATATTTTTGTAAGCGACTGCGTTGCGCTCGGCGTTCGATTATTTTAATTTGTTTGCGATTTGGGTTTTGTTTAGTTCCAGTCCCCGCATGGATGTATTATATCGTGCATGGCGTTCGACGCGTAGTCGCATCGAACCTGATGCGTTAACATGCGGCGTGCCTAACCAACGCTCGTCGTTTGTTTCAGGTTATACGTTTTAAAAAAAAAATCACCTCACCCACTAACCGCACTAAATCTAACGAGCAAAGTAATTGTCTATGATTAAACGAGCGAAACGGAACAAAACGAACACGATGGGAACGAAACGACGCTGCGCGAACCGTTCGATTCCGTGCGTCTATCATGCAGTTTGTATTTTTCTACGAGCATTGCAAATCCGACATCACACATCTATCCGAAAGTATTGTATGCATTTATTCCACTTTACCTAATCTATTTGTCTTTTGTGCAAAACGAATTTCGCACGATTCGGTTGCCTTCTCCCGGCCTAAATTTGCAACGCTCGTATCTTGACGGACTAGAAACGTACACAACTGCAACAGCATTACGGATTTATACGATTTAGAGGGAAAAGTTCCAGCACTATTTTCGTACGATTGCATTTCATGCGACTAAACAAAACTTTAAATCGTTCCGACGACGGAAGACACTTGTTGAATTATTTTAAATGTTTACACGCAATGCGGAGCAGGGACGAAGTCGATGAGCGAAGGACACATGAAACCAAACACCAAAATTTCACTAGGCGTACATTTTATATTGCTAAACCTTTTACATGAATGTTGTTTTTTTTTATTATTATTATTTCATAAGCGGACGATCTGAAGAGATAGAAAGAAATTCGAACGCATTGTAATATTAATTATTCTACTATATGATTACTAATAATGGTGCAAAGTTATTTATATATAATATATATTTATATATGAACTTATAATTATTATAATAATGAATTACATGATGTGTTATCGAGAAGTAATGATTAAACTAAATTTATCGGAACACGATTCGACATTTGCCGAGATCGGTTTCGCGTGTATCCAGTCGTCGTCGCTCGCTAATTTGATCGTGATTCGTTCGTTTTCTTCTTCATTTTATGCTTGTATAACCATCGAAACTGCTCAAAATCCAACGCCGCGAATTTATTCGCATCGGCGACTGGAGATTGAAGACTAACCGCAAATCTGGCTGTCGCCATCCGAACGTGCGCAACTCGAAACGAAGCTGTGCGGAAAATGTTCCCACCGGCACGGAATTGTAAAACACACCGATTGTATTATAATATAAGTAGAGCTCGATTCGACACAATGTACGTGTTGCCGCCGTTTTTCGTAAGGTTTCATAAGAGGATTTGTAAATATTTGCCATTGCCACTCGTGAAGTCAATAGAACATCGCCTCAAGCGACGATTAACGTGAATCACATGCGCTTGATGTGTAAACCGAACCGTACCACTCCATTAGCGCTGCACCCAACGGCCGCAAACAGACTGACCAGTTTCGTTTCTCGTCCTTGAGTGCGTACGCGTGCATGCCTTTCTGTAATTTGAACGTAATCTGTCGTTGTTTCGCGTTCGGCGAGATTCTGTATGTACTGTGCTATGGCTACGCTTTATCTAGCTGGTTTTTATCAAGTTTCGAAGTTACACGATCTCTCTCTTTCTCTCTCGCACATACAAACACACACACACACACACAAACAGCCCGTGCGCTTCGTCTAGACACCGCTCGCGTTTCTTATGATTAATCGATAAGTGCGATTGTTGGACGTCGTGTTTAATCTGCCGCGCGGAGTTGATAGTGATTCGATTTTGCAGTTTTGCGTGTGCAACTTGTACATACCTAGCAATATTGACTTTCGAACTGTATTGAATATCAAAATGATGTTTCGTTCAAGAAGACATAACACGCACACTCGCATGCACTGTAATATACCCACGATTCTGATGTGCATGCTGGAGGATCTTCGGCATCAATCATCGACGGTGATCGAAGAGCGGTGTTGTGAGTTGTCTTTGACCGTGTTTCAAAGGGTGAATACAAAGATATCAAATCGATTAATTTGTAAGCTTTCTATTACAATACAATAAACGAAATTATTATAAATGCATGGCGATTTATTACTTTGAAATTATATCGGAGTGGCATTGGAGTATTTTTACCTGCTGCATAACTAAGCGATCATATTGTATTATGTATATTATTTTTAATGTTAAATATGTTCAAGTTATTACTAACACAAAGGCGTGCCAGCCTCCGTGGCGCAATCGGCAGCGCGTTCGGCTGTTAACCGAAAGGTCGGTGGTTCGATCCCACCCGGGGGCGACCAAGCGTTTTGACTGAACAATCGTTGATTAACAAAGAACAAGAGATACTTTTTTTTGTGGCTCTTAATATATTTCCATCACGAGTTACTTTGGGTAAAATCAGTATATTTGCCGCATGGGGATACTTTCCACGTTTATAGCAGAGAGTATATAATATATTAGCTACTCGTTCTGATGAAATGAATAGTTGGTTTATTTGAATGTAAGCGGCTTGAGAGTCTGGATCATCGACATATTTACATGAAATACTCACAAGGGGAAAGTGCATCAACCGCCGGATTTGGACGATATTTTTTCTGGTAATACTAGGGGTAAAAAAGTTAGGTCGAGTTTTTTTATTAATGAATGTATAGCCTGTAATACGCGTTCTAGGATAGATAGTTTTGCAATTTTTACTTTATTCATTCATTCATTTTCGTATAACTTATCCTCGTATTATTTTTGGATGTGGGCCAAAATGGTCCTAGAAATTAATCAATTTTTGAACTTGCAAAACATGCTTAGCAGAATCGCCTGTAACACGCGTTCTAGGGCAGACAGGTTTGCAATTTTTACATCATTGCGTAGCAGAAGTGTTGGTCTTTCGATTCCCGTATAATTTATCTACGAATTTCTATCGAAAGTGGGTCAAAATGGCTCTCGAAATTAACCAATTTTTGAACTTTTACAAAACATGCATTGCAAAATCGGCTGTAACACGTGTTCCAGGGCAGATAGTTTTGCAATTTTTACATCATTACGTAGCAGAAGAGTTGGTCTTTCAATTTCCGTATAACTTATCTCCGAATTTCTATCGGAAGTGGGTCAAAATGGCCTTCAAAATTAACCAATTTTTGAACTT
>JAODGE020011949.1:0-22104 GCA_027574965.2 Ecitophya simulans | reverse complement strand
CCTCAAGACTTTCCCTACTTATTAGAATTTCACATGTGTTTTCTTTAGATTTCCTCTAATATAAAAACAATACACGTTATTTTCATAAAATGACAACCGTAGTTACTGAAAAATTGAGTTCCGGGTTTGTCCCCCGAAAATGTCCCCCAAATTGCGCAAAACGTAAAACAACTTGATTTCCCAATTGCCAGGCAACGTTTCCAATAAGTTCTGAGCCGTGTTCAACCAAAAATAATAAAACCAAAGCTAGCGCTATCCATTAGCAGCGCTGCGGCATCGGTAAACACTGCGGTCACGATCGGAATTAATGTTCACGCGCATTCAGCCAAGCCGACCCAAGATGATGCTGAGCAAACAGGCGGCGGCGCCGGCGGCGGCAGCGGCGGCGGTTCTTGCAACGCGGGTGTTGTTGCCGACGCAATTTGCTGATATTAATAATCGCAATAAAGCAGCGCAAATACATTTAGACTGCGCCGGTTCTCGGGCGCGGCGCCAATTGCGGCAGCGCCGCCGCCGCCGAATTGCCGCGCTAACTATTATGCAAATAGTTTGCGACGTTCGCAATAATTGCGATAATTTTGGCCGGAGCGCTTTAAACGAATCCAGCAATCGGCGCGCGCGCGAACGTAAAAAGCGAACGCGTTTGACGTCACGTCACGTCGCCATTTTAGATTTATGACGCGGGCGGCGTAAAATCATTCACGAATGATTCGTCAAGGCGCAACTTGGCAAGACCGATCCAAATTATCGATTGCGCGCGCCGAAAAAGTTACGAACCGGACGAGATGGAAAAAGCGCAAACAGCTCGACTATCAGTTGAAACATTGAAACACGCAGTGCGGTGGCAAACGCGCGCGCGCCCCGTGATATATTGAAATTGACGCAACCGGCGAAACCAAGAATCGAGAGCGAGGGAATATCATCTTGCGACCAGGTGGAGGTGACGAGCGCGCGCGTCTCGAATGGAAATCGTTTGCGCCGCGGTTTTTATCACCGTTTGAAAATGTTCGGCGGCGCTGATAAGTCCAGACAAATCGACGTGCGGGCAATATGTTTGCCGATTGCGTCTTGTTGTGATTACTAGTCCGGCGTCTTCGCTATTTTCATACTTTTTTTCTTAGGCCTAGTACTGCGCCTTCAACATTATTTCCATCAAAAATATAAGTTGTTATAAAATTTTTATAGAAGACAAGTTTTTTGGTACAGGAGATTATGACAGAAAACGTAAAATTTATGTTCCGCGGCGCCTCCACCATTTTCATAAAAAAATCTCTGAAATTATGAAAATTTTTGTTTTCTTCGTCGCGCGTACGATTTTAGCGACGAACGAAATATTTTAGTAGCCCGAGGCCTCCGCCAAAATTGATATCGCGCAGGTGCGTCGCGCGAACCATCCGATATGGTCGCAACAGTTTTCCCAGTTGTAATTGGAAACCGGCAACTTAATGAAAACGCAATAAGGCGAGGCGAACGGCGCGCAACGCAAAAATGTTTACGTTTTGCTTGGCTAGGGTGGTTTTAATAAAAATCGTAAACAACGCCGAAAAAATCATTGCCATTAGCTTAAAAACTAGTGCGGCGTGCGCGTTTTTCGCTTTTTGTTCCGGCGGCAAATTTTACCCGAGAAGAATGCTAAACAGCGTGAACTGAAATAAATAAGACATTAAAGATTAAGACGCGTTTTATGTCCTGCCCTATTATCGCTAGGGGATGTGTAACCGAGGGGCAAAAGGCGTCAAGTTCGACAATCGTTTGCAATCGACTGTCGGAGTAATATGTTTTGCGCTTTGTGTGCGCGGCAAATTAAAAACCGCTGTTATTAATGAACACCCCGACGCGAGAGACGCGGGTCGTTGCGCCGTGGTGATTTTTTATGCGGCGCGGTCGGCGCGTCGTAATTTTTTAATGAGCCACGCTATAGTGGCGAGCGGCGGCAACGGCGGTGGTTGTGGAATGGTTCGACCGTCGCAAAACAACTCCGGCGACGTTCGCCCTCCCCTTCGTTGTTTGGCGGCGGTACAAATGGAGACACGCGGTCCGGCTGTGCGGCGGCAGCGTTAGAGTCGAGGGTTGCTATTGAATGTTGGCGGCTGTGAGTAACTGATTCCGGCTAGATTCCGGGCGCAAATAACAATAATGGATTTTAACCGCGCGGCGCGCACACACGCGCGCGAGTGTTTCCGCGACGGCGGCAACGGCGGCGGCGGTGCCGTCCGCAGCGGATGGGATGTTTTTATGACCGCCGATGAATACGACGACGACGGCGGTGGCGGTGGTAACTGCCGCCAAAAAGCGACGAAGCGCCGAAGTGAATATACGCGCTCGTAATGCGAGCTTTATTAAAACGTAATTTACGGGTTAATAACGTGCAGCGGCGCCAGTGATTACAAACTTGCGGCCTTGAGATGGCGCTCGTTGACAATATTTTGATAGACACATTTTGCAAATCATTCTTTGCACCCAATCTCGTCTTCCATCTGCCAGCTGATGGCGCTAATCGGATGTGATTGAATCGTGGCGTGGCAAAATTGAAATACGAATATATTTCTCCAATTAAAATTTACCGTCATTGTTGTTTGCATTTCTTTCTCTAAAGATAGTGTTCACACGCGCACGTCACGAACGCCAATCTCAGGACTTAGTACGATTTTACGACGGAAGGCAATGAACAGCGCGTTGCCGATACATGGCGCCACTTTGCGGCGTCAACACGCCGAACGTTGATTACCTCAACAAAAAAACAACAAAATGGAAAAAGAAACGAAGAAGAGGACGTGTCACAATCGAATCTACGTCGCGCTAATAATATTGACCGTCGGCGCGCAAATCGTTCTTCTTGCGTACGTTTTGTGGATGGTCATTCGCCGTAAATTATATGACGCGCCAGAATCGGACGAAATGCATGGTAATTGTCGGTTGGCTGTGCCGAATGCGGCGCGCGGCTTGAGTTCGGCGGTCGAGATTAATAATCTCCACCTGCGGCGCGTTTTCCGGATACGGAACGATAATCGCGCATAACACATTCAGTTACCAATCGCCGGATCTGGCGCATAATTGAATTATTAAGTTACGCTCTTTGTTCGCGTATCAAATGCCTTGATATTCTCAAACTTCCACTCGTATATTCTCAATTCACCGGGTTCAATTTATCATCACGTCTATTTTTGTTAGGTTATATCAGGTTAGGTTTGGTTCAAGATAAGTCCGATTAAATTTGGTCAGGTTACTGGGTTTAGCTTTAGTCGAGAACTTGTACCGGTTCTACGAGTCTTGGCACAAGTTCTCGACTGTTAAAATATGTTAAATAACTTTGAGACACGTTAGATTATGGCATTTGGCATATGGCATTTACTTATGGCATTTAATTTATCATTAGATTCTGTTTGGTTATGTTTGGTAAGATTGTTTGTGTCATTAAGTTAGATTAGAATAATCTATGACAGCTTGGGAGATTCTAATTTCGGTTACTTTTGTATCACATTAATGCAATGTTAGGTTACGTTGTTAGGTTAGATCGGCTCGACGGCCGGGAGAATTTGAATTAAATCACGTTTGTAATCTCAGGCTTTATCTACGACGATGGTCGCGTCGTTTGCGTCGCGCCATCCCGGCCAAGAGGGCCTGTAAAACTCGGCCGCCGCCGCTCCCGACGCCGCCCGCGCCGCGGACGCGCGCCTCGCTGCACATGGAAATTAGCCACGTAGTGACGTCGATCGAAATGAGCCCACCGAGGACGCTTGGCGTAATCAAACGTGTGTCTCGGCGCCGACGACATGATCGGAATGCGGCGATTGCTTGCTTGTTCTGGCGCGCGCATCGCCGCCGCCCCAAAAGTTTTCAATCGCGCCCGCGAGAAGAGGCGGCGCGCGTTGAGAAAGCAAAGAAGAAAAAATAACCAAAAAATAAAAGGGCGGACATTACGTGTCGTTCCGGCGAGCATATCCGGTGCTTCTTGGCAGGAATAGCGCGACTTAATGAAGTCGCAATCTATCTATCTTACGGCGGGCAAATTACACTCGCGAAAAACAACGAAGGACACGACGAGAGGAAAAAAGAGAGAAAGAGAGCAAAACGTCGATGAATCGCCGGCGCCGTGCTGACGGTCGTCGAACGTTCGGCGACGATTTCAACACGCGTCGCCCGCTTTTCGGCGTGCGCGTCGCAAATAAGACGGACGGCGGCGGCGCCGCATCAACCGAAAAGTCATGGGGCCGGCTCGTGCTGCGCGAGATTCTTCGTTTTCGACGAGTCTGTCGCCGCCCGCGGCGTGCTGCGGTTTTGCGAGCGAATTTGCGCGCGCGCCGCCCACGAAGCTTCATTCAAATCGAGTTTGTTAGCGTTAGAAGTTGCGTTTTCGTTTTTCTCCGCGCGAGAAAAATACATTTTTTCTGCCCGGACGATTGTCATTGATGAACGTCTCGCCGACGCCTTTTAATAATAACAATTCACTTGCGACATAATGGAAAATTGCGGGAAATTTTAGGGCTGCTTGTCGCCTCGTCGCCGCTGTTATAAATTGCCCGGCGTCGTCCAATTAAAATTGCTGCTTCATTATTAAGGAGCAAAGAAAGTCCCTTGAGGAGTTTTTGCGCGTCTGTTAGGAACGCAATTGATTAAAGCATACTTATTACATATTAAACATTATACCGGAAGAGTTTTCCGGAGAAAAAAAATAGTTTTATTCAAAATATGATACAGGGATCGTACAGGTATTATTAAGCCAATTGGCATATAGGCAATAATAAATAAATTTGAAATCGCCGTGGAGATTGTGAGGTTATGACCAGGATCTTGGAATAGTTGGCGGTTTTGAGGACGCGTTTTGCTCGATAGCTGGTAAAGCGCTCGACCGGTTTTCACAAAACTTTTTATATTAAATTTGGCATGACATCTTCCTTTCAAAGATTTAATATTTCTGTCCCATCTGTGTGTACATTTACTAGTTGTATAAAAGAAAGAAAAAGATTTTTTTACAAGTTGTTCATTTTCTTCTAAATCTCGAAAACTGTTCGATAGATTTTAACCAACATTTAATTTATTTATTAATTAATTGGTGTTGTGGCATATAATTGTTTCATTTCAGTGAAAATTAACAGTTCATCAGGTGATGAAAGGCCATCATTTCTGCGTAAGTTTTTTTTTAATATCTTCAAAAGTACAGGCTGAATTTAAACAATCTTGCCGTTCCTTACTAAATTGATGTTTATTGAATGCATACGTGTTCAAATTTTGTGTTAATTATTAATTCTGTCAAAGAAAACAACATAAAACAACAAATTTGACGTAATTGTGTTTTTGTGGACTTTTATTTTTAATATCTCGGAAACTATTGATTTGACATGAACAATCTATTATGCTTATTCTTAGTATGTATATTCTTAGAATGTATATTTGCTAGAATAAAATTTAAAATAACATTTATGCAGGCACAGAAAGAAAATTTTATACAAAACCTGACAAATTTTTGGCATTTTTTTGTTTTTGTAGACGTTTTATTCAGTACCTGGAAAAGTATTTATTAGGATTAAATTATCTTTTTTGCACAGAAACTGTTTGTAATTGATCATTAATCACTGTTTCTTGTAAGGGAGCACTTTTCGTTCAACAATTGTGAAATGTTTTGTGCACGTTTTTTCCAATATTTCGGAAAGCAGTGGCTCGTTAGAAATAAAATTTTGCAATATACTATTCCTTTTTCAACTGCACTTCATACAATGCATATTTGTTTTATAATTGTGTAAATTATCAATTCTGTCAAAAAAAAAACAGTAAGATACGACAAAGTTTACATAATTGTGTTATTGTGGATGTCAACTTTGATATCTCGAGAACTATTAATTCGACATTAACAAATATTAACAAATATTATATTAAGGTATAAATTAATTTATCTACAGGCGTAGAAAGATAAGATTTTACAAAACCTAACCAAGTTACATACACATTAATTGTCTAACGCTCACAAAATGTGTGCGTTTCGTGGACACTTCATCACTTCACTTCACTTCTTCAATGCACAGAAAAATATTGTTAATAAATACCTTTATTAACCAACGGACTTGAATAAAAAAGTTGCGCTATCGTCGCGTTCGTGGCATAAGGCGTAATTGACGCAATTAACCTAACGCCGTTAATAAATAATTGGCGGTCGTCGCAAGTCGGCGTCGTCCGCACGCATATATCAAATTATAATGTCGCCGGAAACGCGACGGCGGCGGCGGTTTGAAATATTTCGGCCGAAATTTGTATCCGACGCGCTGAGCCCGCGGCGATATAATTTGTATTTTATTTCTGGTCGCGCGCGTTTGGCCAGCCTTCCGCATTCTGACTACCTGCGTCCGCCCCGAACGATAAAAGCTGCAGAGAAATGAACATTCGAATGTTTTGGTAAACGTTTCTGTAAACGGCGCGCCGTAAAATTCTGGGTCGACGCATGCACGTTGCGCCTAATTTTGCTTAATTGATTCCGATTGCGCGTCGTTTCCAAATTAAAATGTTGCTTTTGAGTAGTAAAATAGCATCAATGACAAATTGTTAATTTATTAGGTTTGCAAAACAGGCACCGAGTCACCTATCAACGTCCGTCACAAAGTCGTCATTTTTAGCGCTTGGTTCAAGTTCTCCACAGATTTTGTAAACGTATTCTTACAACTTAATTTCTCACTATCGCTACCGTTTGTTAACAGGCTGGGAAAAACGCGGAAATAACGACACTCTAACTGATTTCCATAGAAAAATTCGTAAAGAAAGTCGGTGTAAAATGACGTAATCTAACATGCAGATAACTAACTCCTATCGCCAAATTGTTGTAGTAAGGGAAGTAGGGTGACGATATGACATGGGAAGCGGTTTTGGTTTGCTATTCCTATTTCGACATTCATTGTGCGGCAATAAAACTCGTTCACAGACAATCTACCGAATTTATTCGACGTTCAGTTTGTGCTCGCTGCCAATTGCGAATCGCGGTTCAGTCTCGCGCCGTAGATGAAAATACGAGCCGAAATTGTAGATCTCGATGGGGTTTGCGCGCACGAATTCGGCCAAAATTCGCGTTCTGGGCAACTTAAAACTTTACCCTCGGTCGTCGAGACGCGCTGAATAAATTACGGGACTTTTTAATTCGCTCGACACAATTAAAAAGTTATTTTTATTATCTTCCGAAGATGCTGCCTGTACTGCCGTATGGTTCCCAGCGACGTTTTTAATATTGCCTTGCCAAAAGTTCGCAATTCGTCCCGGATCTTAATTCTCATCTCGTGGCTAGTTTCCGAGTCGCGCGCGCGATAAATCTCTTTCCATTCTCTGTTTTGTACCTTTTTTGCACTTTGTGCCCCTCCCACTAAATGTTGACTGTTGACAACTAACGTCCAGAACCATTAAAAATGTATCTAGTTCCAAAAATTGATAATTTTTTCTACTATTTGAACCCCTCGAATTTATTTTAACCTGTGACTTCACCTTCAAAAATAATCAAACCTCTCTTATCTTATCTAGATAACTTATCTACTTTTTATGTATTTTTGACATATTACATCTCTACGTTGTTGTTATTCTTACAAAAACAATAAATCTTTAACCTCAACTCTAATCTAACCCACAAAAACAACTATAATGCTAATCGTAACATGTGCTGAACAAACAAATTAACCACTCCCACAATTACATGCTACACATGTGAGATATTCCAACCCTATATCATCTGTACCGTAACCGAGTAGATAAAATCCTGAACTACCTAACCTAAGAGAACAACGAAAAGTTAATCGTCGCCGGTGCAAACCTCCGCCGCCACCGTCGCGTACATAAATATGAACCCGCCACCGCCTCTCACCACCGACCGCGTCCTCGTCGAGCGACGCCCGAAGCGTCGTTTTGTCGTTTCTCGTTTTTATTTGCTTATGCATAGAAACGGCGGACATTAGTCACCCACGGTCACGTTAACGTCCAACAGATGGCGTCGCTTGTGCGAGTCGATACGCAATTGGCGTGAGACACGCGCGGGATGGGGTCTAATTAATTTCGCCGAGCGGAAGTCAATATAACCGCACCGCAAATAGTTGTGCGCTTGTTAATTAGTGATTAATATAATTCGGCGGAAAGTTGGGCGTGGCATAGTTGCGCGAAGTTCGTCTAGAATCGGCCAAATTTTGTTACTGGTAATATATATTGAGGAGCGTGGATTTGATTGTGTTTCGGCAACACGTCGATTTTTTGCGTGTCGACGCTGATTTGTTCGTTATTGAGAACCAAACGGTTTTGATGCTTTTGCGCTTTATGCTCGACCATTGATATTTGCCGCTTCCGCCGCCGCTGCCTAGAATTAGGTCTTGGAGATAACAACAATCGTTTTTAAAGTTGTCCACCCATCGAGCGCGATCGGGCCCGACCGATACGAGACCGAGTTTTTCGTCGCCGCCGCCGCCGCCGCCGCGAAAGCTATTAGCGCAAAAAGGAAAATAACCGGGCCGCTTCGAGTGGGAATGGATGAATGTTGTAACCACTCGAGGCGGCTCGCACGACGTCGTACAACCACCTCTTTGCCGCCCCCTCACTGCCGGTGCCAATAAATGCCACCGGAGTCTGGGATGGATCAAAGGTGACCTGCGCTTGGTTTTGCAACAAAAACGCGTTTTAAAATTTGAATCGCTCGGCTCATTGATGATGCTCGTTATTTTGCGATAAAGGCGTTTGCCGCTCCCACGGCGGAAAAGCGATGAGGGCCGCGCGATAGCGAGTCGGAAATATTTTATACCATTTTTTTGGCACCTTGGACATTTTTCACTTTATCAATTGGAATTAACTACGAAGAGGGCGTCAATTTTTTATTGCGCGGATAAGCCGGCCGGCGGCGGTGGCGGCGGCGCCGCCCTACGACGATTTTCAACCGTCGTTTAAGAGAGTTATAAATGAATGCGTCATCACGGCGTTTGCTACGACTTCGGTAACGAAGATTAAAGAAGTAACCAAGAACCATAAAAATTCTTAAAATTAAAATCTGAAACCACCTTAAAACTATTTTTTTAAATCTAATTTCTAAATATAATTATTAATTATTTATGCAAATTAATGCAAATTAATCTCATCTTCCCGAACCTATAGAGGACGAAACTAAAGTCAAACCAAAAAAATATCATAGTTACACTTTTAGAGAATTTCACTGACAAAAAATTCATAAGCATTTCTCATTTGATTAACGAGCAAAACGATAATTAGAGAAATATCATTAGGGAAAATATTAAAGTGAAAGTCTAATTATCTAATGATCCGTAACATAAATATGCGAAGTAACAAAAAAACAAAAAATTGTTGAAACAAATCACGTTGAGAGAAAAAGAAAACACGGAAAAATGGCAGTCACTCGACTATGGCTAATCAGCGCTGACCCTAAGGATATTAACGTCGATGCTTATTTTACGGCGCAAGAATAAAAACTAAACGGCGGGTTTTGACAAATGCGTTTGCGTAAATTTATCAAACGGCCGCTTAACGCGATAGAATTCAAACGTTTTGCACACTTTCAGTAGTTAACTAGTGCGCGTCGTACAATTTATCGGCGACTGTCGGTGGAGTCACGCGCGCGATTCAATTTTAATGAGGGCGCCTCGGCTCGTCTGAATTTTTAATATTTTAATTCCAATAAACATCGCTCGCCGCGCGGCCACAACGAAACCGCTCGCCGCGCGACCTTTGCCTAATTAAATGGGATAATTGGGTTGATTTCCGTTGCGATTTTTTGTCTATGAGAGACGCGACCGACAATAATCGTCGACTAACGTGACTCGAGTTTATTTCAATTAGATGCAATTGACAGTGCGGCATGCGAACAATTCGCGTTTTTTTGTTGTTTTTTTTTAAGCTCATGCGTTGCAATTACGTGGCTGTGTCGTCCTTTGGAGCCATCTGGCGGCGTGACTGGCGGCGGCGGAAAATGTTGTTGCATGTGTGTATGTTCGAGTATGTTTGCGCGGATGTTTATTAATTTGTTGCAATTGGTCTGGCAGTTAACGCGTAATTTGCAAACGTCGCATTTTGTAGCTGGTGTCTCCTGTTACGTCGTTTTTACAGCCCTTGAGCGACAGAATTTATCACTTGGGCAAAATTTTTTTAGGACAAAATTTACGCTCTGTTGTACTAGATATCTTCTTCATCGTCAATTGGTAATGAGATACAAATGAATTAACACGCGGCATTGTTTGAAATTTGTACAAATTCTTGTTTATTTATGTTCAATGCCTTCTGGCGGAAAGAAGAACCGTCGAATCAAAACCTTTTCAAACTAAAACTTGCAGAGAATTTCATTGTATATTCTGTCTTGAAAGAATAATTGGTTTAACTCTACTTACTATTGAGCTGTAGAATAATTAGTTAGAGTGGTTTTGAAAACAAACCATTTCTGTATGCTCGACAATTAATTAGTTACACTAAAAAAATATTATATAGAAATTTTATTGATATTAATAATTTTTTATACGTGCACTAATAAACTACGCAATACTTCGAATACTTCGATTCACTGTCATTTTTTATACTCCAACTTTATAATGCTCTAGGAGACAAACTGGTCGTCAAATCTGAAAAACACTTAAGTAAAACTTTTTGGGCATCTTGCTGAGTATACTCTGATGAATGATTAGTACTTTCTTTTTAATTGACTAATGCGCCAACGAGTAAGAGATAATTACTTAGAGTAGTTTTAAGACAAACTGAAAACTGAAGCAGAAAATTATTCGACTAAAAGTTTTACGAATTTTACTAACTATTTAACCAAAAGTAAAACATGTAGAAAAGTATGTACGTTGTACTGTTTTACGCTGTTGTAAAACAATATTTTCTAGATAGACTAAATTTTCGGAGCTTCGCGGTCTCCTCCACATTATAAATTTTTAAGTCGCGAGCAAATATTGGTACGAGGGCGGTGCCCGCGCGATTAAGGCACAATAAGGAAGAAAAATGATTTAGTTTTAACGGCGCACGAAGCGCAAGAAACTGACCCGTCGCACGCAATTTGTACATTCGGCGGTGACATTTGTGGGCTTAAAACGGACGTTTTTTTGTTTTTTTCCGCAGGTTTTTGACGCGCCGCTTCCCCCGTTGTACCCGCCGCTTCGAGGACATGCACTGGCAAAACGGGCGCATGAAGCAAATTGTCAAAGAAAATTGACACTTTGCGCATGAATATCAAACGCTCGACAAGTGCTCGCACAATGTGCCGCTGATAGGGTGTCAGCAGCATACTCTTTCTTCTCTATTTTCGGATGCTTTGGCTTTGGTGGACGTTTTCCGACAGTAGCAATCCAGCGCCATCTGTGTGAATATAGTTGAGTTATTTTATCCTTCAGATATTTTTGCATCTAGCGGCAAAAGTATACATTAAAAAAATATCTATTAGGAAAAGTTTGAGATAATTTTATTGGCTACGTTATGCTGATAAGGTCAGTACTGTACTTTCATTAATCTAAGAGATATATAATAATTAATAAAATATTAACAAAACAAGTTTTATTAAGTTCACCACTTTCTAGACGTTGCATTACTGAATTAATCAACAAATTATTTAAGCAAAACTTTGACGAAATTGAGATATTGGCTATCGCAAATTTAAAGCTCTCTAGCGGATAAACTAATAGTCAAAGTAAAAAACTTTTCAAAAGGGACTTTTAGAAGAATAACTTTTAAATATTTTGCTCAAAAATTATTAGCATATCATACTTCGCTGCTGAGATATAAACGAATTAATTAATAAAAATCATTTTCAAAACGTAACTTTTGCCACCGCGACGTGTCAGACAACCCATGCATCAAATTAAACAAATATATTATGCAAATCTGTAAGGAATTCAATGTAATATATTTTCGTGAAGGAACAATTAATTTCTTACAATTAATTGAGGTGATATGAACTAATTACTAATAAAACTATCCCAATTGCCGTTCTGACTTCGAACTAATCTTTGAATTGAAAAATTATTTAACTAAAACTTTTAATGATCAAATAAAATATATATCTCTGAAAAATGTATGCGTCTATCTAACTTGCAGATAAGATATTATCAAATTAGTAAAATTAGTTTATACACTTTTTGCAGTTTTAACTTCGTAGTTTTCTAGCGGCCAAACCGTTATACGAATGAAAACATTACCTATTTAAAACTGGCCGACAATTTAACGCGGCGTAGTTTGGTAGAAAACGCGTTGATCAATCTCACTTTGTCTAATAAGATGGGTCGTAATTAGGATAAGTAGTGCGCCGAAAGAAGCGTCGTGCGCACCACGACTGCGAACAGTGACGCCAAGTGTCGGCGGGCTGCCGAATTTAGGTTAAAACGCTATTAGCACCGTGTCGGGACGCGTTTCGGCAGAAATAACACAAATCGCAAGCAATGAGCATTACCATCGTGCGTGCGTGATTGAAGATTGCACGCCTCGCCGTCGCCGCGTGCAGCGCCATCTATCGACAAACGTCGCGCACACAATTGACGCTATTTTTTGCGTGCTCCTGTTCCAGCTAATTCCGTCGCGCATTTAATTACAAACGTGCGTCGATCCTTGAAAGTATGCCGCGCGCAGGAATTAGCCGCGTTCGCATTAATTGCGAATTATTAATGCGCACGCGTCCATCAAATAAAGTTGGCGCCGTCAATCAATTTACTCGAAGTGTCCTTCAGACTGATAAAAGCGCACTCGACGTGCTGACAGGTTTAATTTGCGCGCCAAGAGGCGGCGCAAATTTTACGTCTTCGCGTGCGCTTCCGTTCGTATTGAACTCCGGCGATGATGTTCGGTTGTGATTGTCGGGCATCAAAGGCGAATGCGATTAAGGCGCGCTCTGCCGGAGCGGTTTTTATGACTTTATGATATCGCGAAATGTGCGTGCGCGCACACAAAGCCGCGCTCGCCGACGACGCGCCATCTTTGTACGTTTGCTCTTCGATGTTTTTACTTTTTTTTGGTTTTCGTTTCTCGCCCGCGCCCGATGAAACTCTTCGTTTTTTGTATTCGCGCGCGCGCTGCTCTTTTATCAAAATTATTTTCATCTTGTCGCTGTGAGATTTAAAGTGGACTTCACGAGGGAACGTCTTGTTGCATTAGGCGACAATTCTAATTGCGCGCCAAGCACCAAGAGTTCCTCGAAGGAAGAAGATCGCAATTGGGATTTTCTCGAAATGCTTCTCAAATGCCTCATTATGCGAGCACAATAAAAACAAAATTGCGGGGTGCGCAATAAAAGGTGCGTCGCGTCTCGGCACTATGTCCGGAAAGGACTAGGATAATAACGACGATGATGAAAAGAAAAAGCGAAGCGATATAAAAGCAATGCGGCAATTAGAGTTTGTTTGTTTGCAACTCTCGCGGGGGTGAAGCGTGCGCGTAAAAAGGAGCGACTTTCAGGACGATTCTAGGACGGCAATGGGGAGAGAAAGCGGGCCGGATTAGGGACAAATGTTTTGTAATTTTACATAACGTCGGCGACGCGACTCCGGCGCGTGTTTCGCGCTGCGTAACAGAAAAAAAAGACGAAGATTTGACTTAATAGGTGGTTGACGGGAGCCATAAAGCAGTGGAGCAGTGGAGCAATAAAAGAGTCGGGCGCAGGAAGCGCGCAATGCGTCGATATTACATTTCGAGTGATGATAAAGATTCGATCGCGTCTAGGGCGCGAACAAAAAAATTGCGCGCGCGCTGGGGTTGCTCACATAAAGGACGCAAAGTGCGACCTTAAAGTGGCAGTGTTAGAATTTGGAATGATGTTAACTAAACAAAAAAAAATTGGGGGTAGATACAAAAAAATGGAAAAAGTTTTTAATATTTTGTTTGAAAAGTCGGTTGATGTTATTAAATAGTAGGAGGTGGTTTTAAACGGAGTTGGCACAAAAATCTTACCCGTCAAAAAAATCAATAAAGGACAAAATGTTTTTAATGGGATTTCTTTGAATATATTGTTTGAAATGTGGGTTGATTGTTATATGGTATAGGAATGGTTGTAATATACCCACCTTTAACACTTTTTGCTATCGGCGGCACGCTTGCAAAATCTCGAGAAATATAACAGCGCGAGTGCGCCTTGTTTGGGCCGTCGTCGTCGGCCGGTGGAAGGGAAAAGTACGGGCAAATTTTAAAACATCCCTCTTCCGTTCGCCGAAACTTATATGTCTATTAGGCGGGAGTGGAAGGAAGCGCTGCGAAGCGGCGGCACGGACGAGTCACATTAGTACACATCCTTCGTCAGGAAAACGCATTAAGGTGCATTCCAGCGTGATGTCTCGACGATCCTTGTGCATTTGGGAGCGGGTGAGGGGAGGGGATGGTTGTGCGTTGCGACAGAATGCGCTGCGAGCGAGGATTTTCGTCTTTGTTCGAGTTATGATTTCTCGACCGGATATTCGCCGGAATTGGAAAATACGATTTTAGGGGGCGGCCCAAACGACGGCCGTCTTAAGTCGCCGGCATGCGCGGGGAAGGAGGAGAAGGGGCGCGAAGACAATTTCTGCAACGTGTGCGGCGCAGAGTGAAGCATTTTTAGTGTAATTCTGTTTATAGTGGACGTTAGTATTTTGAATTTCGTGAGTCGCGCAGCAAATTCCAGGGCCCCACTGTTTACTTTTTTTTAATTTTATCATATTCTTTACAAATTTGAAAATCCGAAAACTCAAGAATGGGACCCTGGAGTTTGCTGCGCTACTCTCGAAATTCAAAGGCACACCTCCGTTGTGTTGCGCTGCATCGCGGAGCGTTGCCATTTTTTTGTCGGCGTTCGTGCCGCGTTGCAAACTGCAACTGAATTTTAATTAGGTATAAACAAATTTTGATTTTTTCTTATAACACGGTCAATAATTGATCGATTGGAATGAAACATACAGGGAAAAAGTTAGCTTTCGGATGGCATAAAAATATTGGCGCATTTTTAACAGTTTGATGGTGTACCAAGTCGGCACCGAGCGTAAACTCTTGTCAGAAAATTCAAAGTTCTCCAGAAATATTGAAGTTCTCCACTGATAGCGTCGAAACGCAAAGTGTGACTGATCATAATTCGCGTTTGCGGTGGGCGACGCGCGCGCGCGTGTGAAATCGTCGCGGATTTTCGGCCATCGGGCGAAAATTTATTTCGGTCGTTTGCCCGACTGCTAAACACAAGGCGCGCTCTTATTTACTATTTATGTCTCCCATCGGCGTCGTTTAACTTTATAAATATATTTTACGTTTTCCAGTGCCAAAATGCCTTAAGATGCCAAGTTTTCACACACAATTTTTTCTACCCTGATGTAGTAAATAAAAATTTTTTTTTTTTATTTTTACTTACCTAAGTGAGAAGTAATAGAAAAATAGGAATTGATTATCATTTAATCATGTCATTTTGCCTCAAACTTTCCTCATTCTAACTTAGGGCGTAAATTGAACTAAAAAATTCAATTTCCTTTAAAACTAAGAAAATTGTGTGTCATTTTACCCCCCACCTGCTCTACTTTGAATAATGGCGTGAGATGATGATATAAAAGCAAAGAAATGAAAATATTGGCATTATTTTGTTTGCGTTTCTCCTACACACGTTTAATCGATAATTGAAAACATGAAGAATTTGTTAGACAATTAATTTATACATCACAACCAACATCAAATAAAAACATAATGAAAATCTGATAATGGCGCGCGGAAAACTTTGATTGGTCATAAAATTGCGTTTGATTGATTGACCGTCGATGCGAGTTCGAATGTGTATATATAATGTGTCCGTCGCGAGTTGGCAATCCAAACACGATATACTAATCGACGGCGCAACATTCCGTACTCGGTCGCCGCCGCGTCTAATACCGTCAGACACTATTATTGCGTGCTGCAACAT
Source organism: Ecitophya simulans (assembly GCA_027574965.2). NCBI lineage: Eukaryota > Metazoa > Arthropoda > Insecta > Coleoptera > Staphylinidae > Ecitophya > Ecitophya simulans. The sequence goes on along the minus strand of JAODGE020011949.1, from coordinate 6,266 downwards.
TGATATGAAATATGTGCGGCGGGTGATGCGGGTGCAGCGCACGTCTCTCCTGGCCCGTGATGGACGCGCATCCGGCGGCGGCGGAAGCGACGACTGAGGTCGCCCGGGGCGCGGAAGTAAATTAAATCTCGTTCGAGTTCATTATCAACGATGCATCAGCATCGAAGTTCCGTCGAGCGGCGAGCAGATGGCGCTAAGCGGCCGTCGCAAAACTTAAGACAATAAGACCTTATTGCGCGCGCGCCGCCGTCGCGCGTAATTAATTCGATTAGCGATGTTCGGAAACGGCGCGCTTCGCGAGACTAACGTCATTACGGCGATAATATCGACGTAATCCTCTTACATCCAATAAAGTATAAGTTATTGTGTAACTGGCGCGCTTGGCGCCATGGCCCACAGTGTGCCAGGAGGCAATTTTATACGGCACAGCCAATAACTTTTAAACTATTGTAATTAGCGATTCAATTTTTTTAGTACAGATTATTAAATAACTGTTCTAACATTTGATATTAACTTAATACTTAAAACTTATTAATAAAAACAACAAAAAATATATCAAACAATGTGTTTACCAATATACATTTAAGTTTAAAGTTTCTTAGGAGGGGCGCAGCGCGTTTTGCGCGCGCTACGCGTCGCTCTACTGAGGGCGTATGTAATTACGGACCGATAATTTAATTCAAATGCGCGCGTTCTTAAACAACTTCCGCCGCCGCCCTTCCCTCTGCTTCCTAGCCTTTGGTCCGGTGGGGGGGAGCAATAAACTAATATCGCGCCACGTTTGATTGCCCCTCCTCTACCTGGCGGGAGTGTAAATTAGCGTTGTTAACGCGCATGCGCGACTTAACCTCGCTTAGACGCTATTAAAACGCCCGCAGGAAGCAGAAAGGGAGCGGCTTGAATCCAAATCGAAAATATACCGGTGCGTCGATGTCCGCGCGGCGGCGGCTCCTTCGCGCTTGATTCATGTATGAAATTCTCTCGTTTTTAGTTTATTTCGGCGAAAATTTGCACTTGTGCAAACGAATAGAAATTTAATTTTTGATAAAATCTACTCCAGCCGAATGTAAAGCCTGTCTATACATATTGACATACTTGACATACAAAATTGATTACACAAAAAACCGAATGCTTAAAAATATAAATAGGAAATATAAAGGAATGAATATAATCCACTGTTTGACATAGACATAGACATGATGGAAAGTATGGTAAAAAGAAGAAGGGTAAAATGAGATACTAGTAAATTTAAAGTAAAATTAGTTTAAATAAAAAAACAATTAAGTTGGTGGTCTAGTAAGAAAAGTCTAGTGTCTTGGTGAAAATTTGGTATTTGCACGCTTTGATAAACAACAAAAATCAATCCCCCCTTCGTTTGTAATGAGCATTTGCATTCGTCAAAGTAAACAGTCGGAGCGGCGAGGGTAAAGACCTGCGCGCTCGCCCCGACGTCTGTTTTGCCACAGGCGCGTCGACGCCAAAGAAACAAACGATAATTACTATTATGTATCCAACGGCGAGATATGATATATTAATATTTTGACAAAAGTGACGTCGCCGCCGCCGCCTGCAGTCTGCGCAAATAAAAAACGAGCGCGGCGGATTAAATAAGTAATCAGGTAATTAAGCGGCGGTGAAAATCATTCAGCGGCGACGCACGCACAGGCGAGAACCTAAACAACTTGCATCTATATTCAGGACGAGCTCGCGCGCCGCCTTCGCTGCCGCCGCCGCCGCCGCCGCCGCCGGCAATCGTTAATTACGGTTTACAGATGTCCGCACTTGTCAAGAGGTTATCCAATCGCGGGGTAGGCGAGGCAAAACAACTATTTCGTGGAAGAGGCGAATGGGGGCCACTCGAAGAAATCTCGACCCGCGAGTACAACGTCGTCAAAAAAAAACATTATCGTCGGACGGCGCCGATGATTGATGGTCCGTTTCGACATACATAACCCAAAATTGACGCAGAAAAGAATTGAAAAGGAGTGAAAAAAATTTTTAATTAATTTTATATTGCCCAAAAACTTTTGTAGGAAAATAGAGTAAAAGTATGTAAAATGGGCATAACTAATTGCCCCACACTACCTTTTGTCAAAATTTAATAGACAACTACATAATGTAGAGTAGGGTTTGCAGAAAATGACATAGGTTGGTAAAACGACACCACGTTAATTTTTAACGCATTGTTTTCTGGAAAATCGAAAATTGTAGCGCGCTGGGCTTGTTTGTTTTTTATTTATCGTGCGCATATTTAAATTATTTCACGTCGTTTTCCTAGTTCACCTCCCTACCTCCGCACCGCATAAATAGCGACGGCCTCGACTGCGGTCGCGCGGCGTCTCAAACTTTCTGCGGGGTTAATGATTATTTTCTGCAAAGAATGAGAAAATATTAAAAGACGCGAACAGATTTTCAAGCTTTTGCAAAATTCTTTTTAATAGTTATTACCGTGTACAAATAGAAAACGGACGCGTCGTGCTTTTGATTTTGAGGGCGAAACATTTTATTAAAAAAAACGTTTTTTGATTTGGCGCTCCGCGGTGATCGTGCAAGCGCGGCTAAGTCGCAAAATTGGAATTATCAAATCTTTGCATTGACAGTTAATTTTTTGTGCGCGCCTTGGCCGTGGAATCGCAAATCACGTGGGTGGGAAAGAAAGAAAAAAAATACGGAAGCCCAAAAATATATGATTTATATATTTACCCCTGCGACTGATACACAATGGATGCGTAACATATGATTATTACGTTTACCTGTAGTTTTTTATTTGCATTTTGCGCGAATGTTTCGATCGGTTTACGATGCGTGCGAAGCTCGTGACTTTCTGCGCCGTTTTCATCAAAGAATCCGCTGTAACTAAACGCGCACGTAAAACATAGGTGAGCATCGAGAAAACAGGATTTAGTTACGGTTTATTTCATTGTCTTCGCGTTAGGATCGTGATAAAATGCGATGTTTTTTTTGCGGCGTTGTTTTTTCTTTATTTGTTTGCTTTGCTTTCGGCTTTCGGCAGGAATATCAATGAAGCATAATAACGCGGCATAATAACGACGCGGGCGGCAGCGGCGGCGAATGTCGCGCGGATAATACAGAGTTTATGACTTGATTTGTGTTCTCGTTACGGGCGCGTGTGGCGCTGTTTTCTTTCGCCCGCCACCGGCGCGCGCGCGCGTTGTCTGACATATTTTCCTATTACCGCGCGATGTCGATTGGATACTCGGTTTCAAATATTCTTGCGGTTTGACGCGGCTCGCGTTACCGTCACCAAAAAACGTCGAAATTCAATGATTACGGCACACCGAATTGAAAATCTGACGTACCAAAAAAGCGATATTTCCGTGTGCACCCTGGAAAAAAACCGCTTGATATGTGCTGCGGGTCGTTTAGCTGCTGGAGGCGGCAACGACGGAACCAACATCGACGCCGAACGAACAAATTTTGCAAATTTTTCAGTCTGTGCCGTAATTAACCGGCGTCGGTTTTAATTAACGGCGAAATAAAAAGCAAAACAAATTTAAAAAAAAGAAGAAAAAAACTCGCTGAACCGCGCCGAGCAACAATAATTAATTTACCAAGGTTGCAAACATTTTTTCGGCGGAAAACGTTTGAAAAATGGCGGTTAGTTTCTCGTCGTATTGTTCGTCGATTGATAAAAGGCATGACTGAGGTTAAGTTAGGTTATTTAAAGTCTGATATCGAGTTGTAAAAAAATCGTACTTTACGTACTATGGCGTTGACTCGCCGTGTGTTTTTGCAAATTGGTTATTAGCGTTATCAGCGCGTCGTCTGCGATTAATTAAGCTCGCGAGTACCACCGGCGTTGTTGGCCGCATTTGATGATTGACAGCCGCCGGGCCATTCGCTTCGGACAGTGTAGGCAACCAAGCGTGCACTAACGCAGCAGTGCGACTGGTAGTCTATAACGCAGATGGGTTTTAATGGATGTAAAATTTGCGCAATTGCATCGGACGCACGGACGGACGGACGTAAAAACTAATCCGGGCATCGATCGGCAATTGTCGTGTTGTTCGCGCGCGGCGACGAGGGTCGGTTTTTGTGCGACTTTTTTTTGGTTGTCACGGCCCTAATTTTCGCGGATTTGTTCTTCGGCGCCGGCGATTGTTGTGCGACGTGCGAGAAATCAAATTCGGGAGACGATGCCAAAGCGCTCTTTGGTTTAGTGTAAGACGCGCGTGCGCAAACCCGATATTTATCAACTGCCAGTTTGACGGACAGGTGCGAACATTTTGCAAAAATACGCGGTTTTTTGGCGCGCGAGTGGAACAAGAAACTTTTGCTTCGTGCAGACAGCGCGCGTCGATAAAGTTGTAAAATAATAATATTGCCGTTGTTGTTGCGCGACAGCGAAGGGCAGGTGCGGCGAGGAGTGACGCCTTTTTCCCGGAGGGGTTCGCCCGCGGCGAGCGTGTTTTGTTGTTGGCGAGCAGTTGCGCGTGTGGCGGGCGCGGAAAAACAAACAGAACTTTTGCTTGGGCGTGTTTAATGTGCTGCGCCTCCATTCTTCAGCTGCGTTGTTTGCGCTACGGATTTGCGGATTTTCTCTAAGTATTCCTTATTAACGCGTTTGCAAATTTATCTTTCATTATGGTATTTCACTGGTTTAGAGGCGAGACGGTTTGTGCAAAGATTTTAAATCAGGAGAAGTTACGTAAAATTCGAAGAGTTTGTTTCCTTCAACGTTTTATAAGTTCTTCTTGGTTTTATTTGTATGGGGTTGTTAATTAAAATATCTTAGCTTGGCATAGTAGAATATTTTTTTTAAGCTCTTACCTGGAATTAAAGTTGTTTATTTTAAACAATATCTTCAGTGGCAAATGAGAGAAAACTGCGGATGTGCAGAGTTACATATTTGGAAAATTTTTGAATGAAGTGAAATATCCCGTTTGAAGACATGTTTTGACAACATATATATTTTATATTATACTTAAAATAGTTGAAAATTTGATATACTATCTATCTATGCGTCCAGTGCGGGGTGGTTAGGGGGCGGCGGCAGCGGCGGCGTCGAGAGTTGCAATTTTGCATTCGACGGCGACGACGTAATTTTTGCGTACGCGCGTTTCGGCGGCGAAATTCGACGCAAAGTCGCTGGCGTGTTTTTTTGCGTTGCCGACAAAACGGCGCGCCGTCAGGAACATTCAAAACAATAAGCTCGACCGCGCGCACACTTTGCCGCGCATTTTGTTCGGACGACGTTTACAATGCTCTCAGTTCGCAAACTGCGTCCTGCGCGGCTGCTGGAGACGGAGAGGGCCGGCAAACAAAGATAATAACCATATACGTAATTAAGCCAGTATTAATGAAGCTCAATAACACGAAAGCGCTGCCGCGAGCGTAATATTAGTGTCGGCACTAAATTGCCGATGAAAACAATGAAACAGCGAAACACGGAAAATATCGAAAACCGTTATCTTGAATCACGCGAATACAAATACGCGACTTTGTACAACCTGGAAAACCAGAAAGCGGCTGTGCAGGTTGAGTGAGCGGAAGCGGCGGGGTATTGCATTAGAAGAGAATCGCCGCTCCTTCGCAAATCACACCTACATGCGCGCGCCACTTGGAAATCCGGAATTTGCACCCGGAAATGGTTTACCACCTAGAAAATAATAAGAACCGAGGCACTCGCCTGACGCACGCGTAAAATTTTTAACGAACCGCGCACATTTTTATCACGAGAGTGGTAAATGGCTGCGCACCTAATCACTGCGAGAGTGTCCTTAAAGGGGAGCGGCGAGACGAGGGAAGAGAGAATGAGCGGCGTCCTTGTTTTGAAAAATTTTGTCTACTATTTTCCAGACATTCCGTTTCCATTCATCAATCCGCTCATTTACGTCGACCGTCGTCTCGTCGTCCGCCGCCCCCCACTGCGCGAAATTTGGTTGCTGCTGGCTCACGCACTTACTAATAAAAGACGCTTAATTGTCTCCGAAACATTGTAAATTTCAGCGTGTATTCAAATTTGGACAATTGCGCAGGGTAGTTCTCTGGACACACTGTATGTACATTTTGTTAGCAATGAGTGTTGCCACTTCTCTGGAGGCGAACGGCGATGAGCGTCGTCGTCGTCGCTGAATTTTCCCAGATAAAATGCGAAAATGTTGGAGTTTTCCCTTGTTTCGAATGTCGCAGAAAAATGGAAAACATTTGCAAGCCGTGCAAAGTTTAAGTCGTGTAGTCGCGTATCGCCGTTCTATAGTCCGGTGTAGTATCTTCGCTAACGAAAATCATTTCGTTTTGCGCGT
>JAODGE020011937.1:0-10314 GCA_027574965.2 Ecitophya simulans | reverse complement strand
CCTCGACGATTCCACACTGCTGCGGCTGGTGACTTCTTTGTGGCCCCACGTTGGGCGCCAAATTGTAACGGGAAAAATTACGATTGTCACCTTGGCTGCCGAATCCGCCGAAGCGAGCGTTTGTTTTATTAATATTTTTGGTAATAGCTTTTTGTGTAATATGATATAATATATATTTTAATAAATTTTCAGTCAGTCACTAAACTTTAAAGTTTTATTTTTTTTACGTTTTTAGCGCAATGCTAAGCCAATTTTGTGAACGTTATTAATAAAAATATTTTTTTAGAGAATTCCAAAAGCATACTATTTTTACCGAAAGTAAATTAATCATCCGCTAATTCAGCCTTTTAGTTAAAACATTGATTTTGTCGATGTGATGAAGTTTACTAAACTAGTGCGCGTTCCATAACATGACCTGCATCTACGAGAAAGACAGAAACGAATACCTGAAAATCACTTGGTAAAAATTTGCATAACACTTGACACCTGGCCGACAAATTGACAATTATTATATGCGTTAAATTTATTTAGTTAAAAAATTGTACTTACATTTTTTGTCTCCTTTTTTTAACATTTTAATTTTGTCATTTACAATTTTTGTTCGTTTTTATAACAATACATTTAAAATGATTTTAAAGTACTACAAAAAGCGAACAATTCTGTGAATAGAAACATGGCCTTTAGGACGAGAAGGGAGTACCAGGTTGATCAAAAATTTACCGAATTGATTAAACTAACACTTACAAACCTAATATCCAAAGTAAATTATAAAGATGAAATAAGCAAACCGTTTCCAATCAAAACTGGTCTCAAACAAGGAGATGGCCTTTCACTGAGTCTGTTTAATCTGGTTTGAAAAAAATAATGCAAACATGGAATAAAACACAAAAAACAGTTTTAAACATAGGAACATCCAAAGATAACATCAAAATCTAATGCTAGGCATTTGCAGATGACGCTGAGACTGAGAAACTGATAGTACAGCAAGTAAACCAGCTCAAAAAGATAGCGAAAAAGACAAGTCTACTAATTTTAATTTTAATAACAAAGCTCTTAAATACTTGAAAACGTTTACAAATACGGCAATTTGGACTAAATATGGGTAAATATAAGTAGTAGAATATTTTGAGTATTTCGGAGAAGTAATAAGCTAGAATGGAATCAACTGCAGAAAATTGACAATTAAAAGATTGGAAACATTAAACAAGGAACATTTACAAGAACTAAAATATACCGGTAAATACTAAACCTAAGCTCTACTAGTTTGTAGTAAGACCTGCTATTCTGTACGGGATAGACTGTTATCCATAGCGGAAAGAAAAATTTTCTCAAAATAGCGGGACGCATTCTACTAACAATCGATGGCCCGCAACAAGCCAAAAGACGGTAGAAGTTGCGGTTTAACAGTTGCGGTCTAAAAAAGATAGAACACGGCACGTTTGTAATATTGGCATTAAAGATTTATTATAATTTTCGAAGAAATAAAAAATTAGAATAAACAATATATTACAAAAACTATCGCCGATGGATTAAACCTACAACCTACCGAACGCTACAACCGCTACAATAAACATAACTGTTGCCATTCCGGCGCTTGAAACGGCCTACATACATACAATATATACAATATATACACACATGCATACATACATACATACTTATACACATACATGCATTCATACACATATACATACATACATATACACATTCACAAATACACACACACATAAACACATAAATGCATACATACATACATACATACATACACACATCCATACATTCATACGTACATACATATATACATACATACATACATACATACATAGATACATACATACATACATAGATACATACATACATACATACATCCATACATATATACATACATACATACATACATATTTACATACATACATACATACATACATACATACATACATACATACATACATACATACATACATACATACATACATACATACATACATACATACATACATACATACATACATACATACATACATCCATACATACACACATACATACCAGCATACCATTTAAATCATCTAATTTTCAATAATTATTTATGGAAAATACGTGTCCATTTATTTTAGCTACTACATCTTCAAAAAAAAATCATTAAAAACGATGACTTGTTATCTGTGTGCTCCCCTTGTTAGCAACCTGACTCATAGGAGTTTTTATATATTGCTTGTTTGCAATGATTGATGAAAGTTTTATACATAACTTTAAAAATTAAAATTGTGAAAGCAAAATAATTGTCCTTATGTCTTGCATATATAATTAACAACAATAAAATTAAATTTCATAATTTATAATAATTAAAATAATAATTTTATAATAATTTTATAATAATAATTTACGATGACTTGTTATCTGTGTGCTCCCCTTGTTAGCAACCTGACTCATAGGAGTATTTATATATTGCTTGTTTGCAATGATTGATGAAAGTTTTATACATAACTTTAAAAATTAAAATTGTGAAAGCAAAATAATTGTCCTTACGTNTCTTGCATATATAATTAAGAACAATAAAATTAAATTTCATAATTTATAATAATTAAAATAATAATTTTATAATAATTTTATAATAATAATTTATCTATTAATTATAAACCATTTAAAGCTTTATTTATTAGCGGTGACGATTGCAAATGTTCACGGTGTCAAATGTTGGATAGCATATTATAATAGCAAAGGTTTTTAATAATAACACCAGCAACATACGACAGTATATCATGCGAATGGCAATTTGAAGAAGTCATGAAAATAGCCAAAACTCCTTGGTTGTCGGCAACAATCCAATTTAATGCTGATAAGTAGCCTATCCCAACAAAGAACCTATAATAGTGCTTTAATGATTTTATTCTCAATTTAATGTATAATTTATAGATAAAACTGGTAAGATTCATTACACCGTCCTACGTATAAAATAATTGTTAAGTGATTCTTATGTTTCATAGTGCATAGAATTAGTTTATTTTCTAATGTATTTGAGCAAATTTTATTAACAGATTACGTAGCCAAGAAATACGATTTACAAATATAATTGATCTTCGCAAGTAAAAAGTGTAAGCACTTTGTGCGCCCGATGCAGTGGGTACTGCTAGCGCTCAAAAATTTGGAACAATGTTTAGCACTAATGGAAAGGTGATGAGACGCAGATTCTAAATCTGTTTTTAAAGCAGCGACACATTTTTTGTATAAAAAGTTATTACCGATTTTTGAGCTTTGAAATAGACTTCACATATATTATAAATAGGCACGTAGTGGATCATTTCATGTTATTTTTGACTATCACGCTTAAAAATTATCAAATTAAACTTACTATCGTTGCAAACTCAATAAAATGTAGATTTAAAATTTTTTTTAAATTAAAATAAAATAAAAATTTAGTATGAACATTTTTCCATGCGTTTTAAGTGGTCACTATTTTTTTAAATTTTAATGTTAATTTTGACCGACACGCTCAAAAATGTTTAAATCGTGCTTAGCCTCAATCGAATTATAAATTAAAATTACATATATACCAGTGTTTATCTGCGCCACGAATTACCTGCATCACAAGTTACAGCAATTTTAGCCAATTTTCTATGTATTTTAGACATGTTTTTTATTTTAAAGTCATTTTTGACCGACACGCCCAAAAAATTTAAAAACATATACAAATGCATTACTGCGCAACGAATTACCTGCGTAAGTGCGTTATAATCTAGGGCTAGGTTCTCACCGCTCCAAAGCCCTACAAATAATGATTATATTAATTATTGTGAGGTGGGATCTTTAGAGTTTGAATAGTTTGGTTTAGTGTGCGGAAATTAGTAAAAATTGCTAAAAAATTTGTACGCATATGTCTACCCTATGTTAGAAGCAATTTTTCACGATGAAATAGACTGACGCAGTTTAAACAACACAAAGCACACTTTATTAATTTACTTGAGCAGAAAAGGTGTAGTTCAATTGTAGAGCATTTGACTGAAGATTAAAAAATTCTTAGTTCAAATCTAGGTATTTCCTTAGCTTTTAGAACCTCGTACAAGTTTCCCATCAATAAAATTACATTTTTAATAAATATTTTTTAACGTGCATTTGTCTATTGGTTTATTAACAAATTTGTCACTAAATAATTAAGACAAAACTTTAATTTTGTGAAAAATCAATATTATTTTATGCCCACAAACAGCATTTAGTATACACTTGTTTCACAATATACACATGTAGTTCCTAACAATAATATAAAAAAATATTACAATAGCTCCAAAAAAATACAAGACCTCAAAGATACATCTCTATGACACCCAATCGCAGTACATTGGTACCAAATCTGCGTCGTCCTATCATAACTGCTTTGGTTTTCTACCTAGACCACTCAATCGGGTTTGTCTAAAAGTAAACTGGTTCAACACAGTACAAAAAAATTTTTAAGCTAATAATTAGAAAATGAAATTAAAGGTTATTTGGAAATATATAAAATTACACTAATTGATACAATACTGGGTTGATTAAATAGTTGCCTGTAGAGTTGCCATAAGTCGAGTACGAGTACAACCACTACGCAAATTTTTATCAGTTGTTTCTTAATAAATTTATTAAGCATAACTAGAAGTGTTTTAATGTTTTTTGATTACAACATAAAATTTATTATTCTTATCTTGGTTGTATTAAATTTAATAAGTTACAATTTACACTTGAAACAGGTATAAAACTGCAATTATACCTATCATACTCACACACGCAAAACCAGATACTTGCAATTATAATTAAAAAATACAGTCGACCGTTACGATTAAATCGAAATAGTTGTTATTCCACCAGAATCAGTGTCAGTTAAAAAATTTTCAAAAGTTTTCAAAGAGTTATGTCTTGATTTTTGTAACCCTCGTAAGTAGCAAATTTTTGCTTAACAAACTTGTCTGCGCAACAAACTTAATTAGGCAATGTTATTGTTGCAGCTAAATAATTTATTATGTGTCATTGCCCAGATTTCAAATATTAAAAAACTCTAAGCTGACCAAATACAATACAATACAAAAAGCAATCAATTCCAGATCATCAAATAAAAAAAACTGGGAATTTTCAACATCAATCACATAAAACTTTAAGCATACATATTTTAAAAAATAGCAATGCTCTTAATATATAACAACATTACACTGATTGCGTTATTACAGGAACGGCTAAAGAAACAGTCAATTGTGCAGAGTATGTTAAAATTTATCACTTATTTAAAAGAGAAGATTGCTACATTTTCTCTAGTGTTTTTACGAAAGTTACAGAAATTGTATTAAAACATGTTGTCTAAGGAAAACTGTTTCTGTTAAAAATACGTACATGGAAATTATAACATCAATCACGTTAATTATATTTACCTGTGCAATGGGGCCAATTCTGACTAATCTAGTTTTTAATTATAACTATATAATTTCAATAAAGAGCTAATAGCCTCAAATACTCTATTTGGTTATTTCATTAGCAATTTTGTTAAATAATTTGAAAAAGATATACTGAAAGAAAAATTCTATGGTTGCCAACCATTAATTAAATGTCCGCGTAGTCATATGAAATCATAAAAAACTTTATAAATGAAAATTACTAAAAAAAGTAATAAATAAAGTATGTATTTAAGTAAACAAATAAAGATTTAGGTGTATAATGTTAGTCTTATCCATTCTATTAAAAAACATTCTTCTTGTAGTAAATATTGTATAGCAGCACAACTTGACATGCAGCATTTACAAGAATGACGGTAATAAATATATGGCTATCAAAAATTTGGTAGATTATTACATACCCAAAAAAGTCATCTTTAACATTGACAATCTTGTGGATAGTAATTCTGAGTTAAGCGCGCAAAGTTTACAAGTACCCAATGGTAACTGGATGAATGTGTATAAAAATTTAGAATACAAGCATTCTTTTGTAACTATTTTTAAACAGATAACAAACTTTGTTTTCAGTGTCTTAAAGGAATATCTTTCTTAAATAATGGCTATAAAAGTAGCATTTTGGAAACGTGCAAAATAGAACAAGTTTCTGCAATACATCATTTTTATCGACGTATACATTATAGACTAATTTTTCTGAGTATATAATGTTAATGTTTTTTTATTTAAGTTTAAACGTATGAATTTTGTAAGTGTTATTAATAAACGATTTATAGATTATCTAGTTATAAAGTTATTAAATAATTGAAATATGGAAAATTTTCTAAATTTTAACAACTTGCTTCTAATAAATATTGAAGAAATAAAACACAAACCAGAAAATAACACCAAAACTGACAAAACCACAGAAATCCTGTCAATACAAAAGAAATTTTAATGGACACTACTCATAAAATATATGAGTGGAAGACGGCATACAAACGTAAGCAGAAAAAAGACTTTTGGCAACAACAATAAACACAAACCAACAACAAACCCAAAAATAAACTTTCACCAATTGTTGTAACCGACAAAATAACAAAGTACACAAAATTCCATAAACTCGTAAACAAAGCTTCGACAGAGAAAAGTAGATTTGACTACGCTCACACCAAGGAGGGAAACATTAAACTTTGGGCAAGCAGCCAATGTCAACCATTTACACCCGAGACGGCGATACTAAACTTACCACAAAACACGGTTGAAGACATCAAGTCAGTCAAGTACCTCAACGGCAAAAACATAAATCCTCAAAGCACATTATGGCAATCAAACGAATTGGCAAGGTAAACATCCGTTGGCAAAACACGAGAATACGTGATTTGCTATAATTGTCAGAGTTTCGGACAAGGTTCAACTTTGTGCGCGCATCCACCGCGCTGTGTAAAGTGCACCGGTCAGCACAAATCAATAGAGTGCAAGAAACCAAAAGACTTGCCGGCACAGTGCTGTAATTGGAAACTCGCGCACCCGGCGAACTGTACAGGTTGTGCGGTTTACAAAAACTATTGTGAAGTGGCCAATAGGCGACGCAAAATAAATAAATAAAGTGTCAATAACAACGGTAATTTTGACATCTAGAACCAACAAGAATTTTTTACATACAAACTGGAACCAACACCCACATACAACACGTGACCACTACAACAAGAACATGAACAGATCGCAACACAACAAATTATTGCACGTTACATATAATGGAATTACGCGTTGCCTGTTGAAACGCGCAATCACTACATAATATAATCTTTGAATTTTGACATTTTTTTGAAACAAATCAGATTGACATTGAGTGCACTAAGAAGCAACGGTAAATACTACAAGACAAGCGCCTAACATCGCCAACTACAATTGCGTACGACACAAAGCACTAGCTACTTACATCAAATCAAACATTTACTTTCAAATTGAAAACAATCAGACAGGCCGTTTAGATACAATTGATATAAAAATTAATAACATTAAAATATTTAATATTTATTGATGCAAATTGGCACAATTATCTAAACGATAGTCTAGGAATCAAACTGAACCGGTTTATTGAAAACTTTGAGTTTAAAATATTACATAATCACACCTTCACTTACCACCCGCATGCTAAAACTAAGCGCCCATCAACAATAGATTTCTTAATCAAAAAACACGCTCATACAATAACCAATAAAGAAACGCACTGCAAACTAAGCTCCGATCACAACCCAATACCAACAACAATTAACACAAACATACAACCAAAACAAACCAATAACCACTACTATAACACCAATAGGGAGCTATACAAAACTACACTCAAGAAATACAGTAGCACGTCAATAAAAAATTCTGCTGAATTCGAAAAACAAATCTGTAAACTAACAAAACATATAAATTGCACCTATAAAACTAGTACAACCAAAATCAAAAAAACAGAAAATAAATTAGACTTACCATCCCGGATACTTGACTTAATTTTAAAAAAATAAACTACGAAAAATTACCCACCAAATTTTAGCATTAAATGGAACAAACAATTAAATAAACTAAAAACCAAAATACAGAACCAAATCCAGTTCTTTGACAACAACAAATAGAATCACTATCTACAAAATATTGGTAATAACTATCAAAAAATTTGGAAAATTGTTAAAAAAAATAAAACAAAAAAACAGGCAGTGTAAAGCCCAATAATACACAACAACAAATTAGCCTCAACAGACAAAGATAAAGCGGAATTATTTATTGACGTGCTTCAAACTACAGCCAACTTAACCACACACGTACACGATAATCAAATAAGAACTAAACACAATTACTAAAAAACACTAAATTTGACACACCACACAACAAACTCACAAATATAAAAGAAATTAAACTTATAATCAAACGCCTTCTAAAACACAAAACACCCGGTACAGACAAAATTACAAATTTGATCATTAAAAAGTTACCCAACAAAACACTAAATATTCTAACATACATAATTAACATAGCAATGCTATTACAATATTTTCTAAAAACATGGAAAAGGCACTTAATTATAATGCTACACAAACCCGAAAAAGATATAAAATTACCATCTAATTACAGACCAATCAGTCTTCTGTCATCACTATCAAAAATTTACGAAAAAATTTTAAACACTAGAGTAATTGAGGAATTACAAGAATCTAATATATTACCCAAAAAACAGTTTGGGTTTAAACAAGAACATTTAACCATAATGCAACTAGTTAGATGAACAAAAATTATACCAAAACATTGAATTAAAACAATCAACAGCGCTACTTGCTTTAGATTTCACCAAAGCTTTTGATCCTGGCACGACGCGCTGATAGCAAATATGTGTATTTTCAGAGAAACGTACTATCGCCCCAATTATATAATATTTACACAAGCAATATTACAACTAATCATTACCAGCGCGTCGAATTAGATTTTTTTTGCAGAAAACAAATTGCTAATTCAGCTAATTTCAAACCAGTTAATAAATACATTCAAACTGAACTAGAGAGAATTAGCAATTATTATAACAAATGGCGACTATCACTTAATCCAAGCAAGTCTAATATTATTTACTTCGAAAAGGGTAAAAACATAAGAAACACACAACAAATAAACTTAAATAGAGAGCCAATTAAAATCAAAAAACATATTTAGAAGTTACATTTGACACAAACTTAACATTTACAGGACACATAGACAAAACTGTGCATAAAGCAAATGGTGCTTTTAAATCAATGTATTTTCTATTTAATAGAAATTGCAAATTAAACACCGACATCAAACAGACTTTATACAAAACAGCCATTAAGCCCGTCTTAATGTATGCCTGTCAGATATGGTTTCTAGCAGCAGATAACAACATCAGTAAAATGCATAGATTGCAGAATAAAACTCTACAGACTTACCAATATAGAAACAATTAAGGAGCACGCCGGCGCCGTAGCGCAAAACGCAAAATTCTATAAATTCAAAATAAAAAATTCCGTTCTAACAAAAGATCTTCTCATTCCACACTCGTCTAAATCATACTATAAAAACAAACAAAAATGCAACATTAAACTTAAACAAACTTAAACATTAATACATAGACAATCGGATGTGCGAACCAGATCGAATCGCTATGACGTCGCGACTCAGTCGGGTCCACACATCGCGTAACATCCCGCAAAATTCCGTGACACCCATTAATAAAAATAGCCATATAACAAAAGGCATGCTTTTGGTCAAGTCGCTATGACGTCACAATTTGGAGGGAAGCATGCGCTTGTTTGCTGCGTGAAACTGACCGAGTTGTTATGACGTCGCAACTCGGGGGTCCCAAACCGCAAACATGCAAACATACAAACAATTAATAACCAAACAAATAGCCAATACATCAAAACATATTGTCTGATTTTATTCTATTTACAATTTTTTTTCTGTATTAAACCGCACACAAACACGAACAAAACACGTGCCAGTGCATCCAAACAAAGCAAACATGTGAACACAGAATAGTACGATCACACGCAAATATTTACAATAACACAAAAACATAACAGAAACAACACAAATAATTTATAAACATCTGTTTCACTCAAAACAATACAATGTACATCGAAACAAACCAACAGACAAAATGTAAACAAACGCACAAAAAGTACTCAAACGAATAGATGTCAAACATAAACATTCATCATTTTAACCAATTTTACAGTCATTATTTAGATGAATTTAAATTTTTGGCTAAACTATCAAAACTGGACGACATAAACTGAAAAGAATCGAAAAATCGCAGTTTCATATATATTGTTTTATTATTTTGATCTTGATCAACATTAATTACTTTACTGAAAGAGATGTAGTTCTCTTTATTATGAGGTACAATGTTAATTTCTTCATCATCGTT
>JAODGE020011925.1:0-17579 GCA_027574965.2 Ecitophya simulans | reverse complement strand
CAAAGCAGATGGAAAAATCGCCAGTCACGCTTAACGCTGGAATGACCAACAGGGTATCTTTCACCGTTCAAACGACTTTTATTATGGAAAATACAAAGAGCATTGAGGCCGCAGATTACAATGAACAAAATTAACGTAACTTAAGAAGTAAACGTTTCGCCCGTGTAGAAAGTGTCTTGATTCAGCAAAGGTTTAGAACACCAAAGCAAATGATACGTGATCGGGAGAATTCAGACATATTACAGAGCGATGGTTTCAATGAAATGGCATAGAGTTAAATATTTATTATTAAGGGCGTTTTTTTTAATAAGAAAGAATAGCGCGCGATGACTGGCATTAAATTAGATCGTGCGACATTCGAAATCGCAAAATGCGTGCTTATTACAATACATATTGCTCAAGAAGAGTGTGATACGCGTGCAAATGAGGTTCAAAGGCTTATGATCAATAATATTATGGTCAGTCGACTTATGAAAACTCAACGCACAACGTTTGTTGCGTACAAATAGAGGTGCCCTCTCCTTAAGTTGTAGTTCAGGACTTTAGCGCAGGTGCAACTAGACTTAAAATAGTTTCTGAAGAGGGGGATGCGCTTAAGGGCATTTAAGCGCAGTCCCAACCGCGTCTCAGCTCTCTCTCGTCACCAGTATCATAACCCTCCTGCTTCGTCCTTCGCACATCACGAGGCGCTGACTCGCTGTGGCAGTTAGAATAAAATTTTTGTCATACAAAACTGCAAACGCGTAAACAACGTTTCAAACTAATTTAATGATGAAACTTCAGCAAAGAGAGTATTTGAAGCAGAAGCAAGCTGCAAGATTCAAGAGTTTGTCAGAGGTTAATTTGTAATACCACGTCAAAAGAATACAAACACGATGAAAGTGCAAGCCGTACTTTTGTTGCAAGTGAAGTTTGAAGGCTAAGAATTTGACTCAATTCTGTTTTAACTCAGATGAGCGCCATCTGTAAACCTCCTTCTCGTTACCGTGTCACTAATATAACGTTTCATTCATTTGAGCATTATAATACGCGAATCTGGCCTTTTACATAACGTAAAGTTGCAGAACACTTAAAACAAGATCTTGAAGTATAAAAATTTAACATTTTTTATTAAAACCTCTTCAAATTATGTTGAAATATTTATTTGTGGATGTTTGGTCATGTTAATGATTTCGTGCAGTGAAGTATTGTAATAGATATAAAGCATATTCTTATTGTGCATTTTAAAAACGTTTTACAATTTATTTGTATTTTTCTACGTTCATATTCATTTTTACATATTTAATGTTATCTTTTGCCATTAACATACAAGATTATCGAGTCCAATAGCTCCAAGGATTTGTCTTAAGATCCTCACGATGGCGTCAACCAAATCCTGCGGCAGTCCCAAGTCAGATAAATTGAAGAGACAGTTAACTGTCAGAAGATTGTCTCCATCTCCAACTTGCGCAAATGCGGTATTAATCTACAAATAACAAAAATAATGGTTAATAATTTGTTATTAATTGTAGAATTCTTACTGCGACACTTACCATAGCAACCAAGACAGCGACAACAAAGCAAAACATGGTCACTTTGAATGTAGACATTATAGAGAAATTTTTTAAATTTGTTTAAGTGATTATAAATGATTGTTACTCTAGCTGTTGAAGCTGATATGTTTTCAGTTATTCATTCGACTGTTTTTATATGTAAAAATTCCCAGGTGTTTTTTACCAATTTTTCCATACTTTATCATTTTTAAGTAGAGTTGCTTAACTTTAAGCGTTTTTACATATAGTAAAATTACCACCTTGTATAAATATTGTAATGTTGTAATAAATGTAATTTTCTGTTCTTTAATAATTTGTATCTATCCTCAACAAATTAAAAACTATTTTTAAGTATAGCCATTATAATAATAGCCATTATAATAATAATCCAACAATCAGAAGTATCAAAATTTTATTACTTCTTTGTTCTTGGAAAGCTAGTAAACTTTTTCTTTTTGGTTTAGCGGTTATTTTGATCCTAATGACAAGTCATCAATAATTGAGTAATTACATTATATCATATAACAATTTGTTTTCAATATTTGCATTATGTTTTTGAAGAGGCTTTTCGACTTGAGAGTTTTTCAAGGCCTGGCGGAAGTTATAATTAAAATTTAGCAGTAGATTCTAGAAGCCATTGGACTTATTAATCTGTTGTAAAATTATATAAAAACATTTAGTTAAATACAATTTGTCAAATCAAACAAAAATCTGTTATTTATATTATTAATTAGGTAATAGTTGCCTGTAAAATCGTATGCAATTCGCGATATTTCTTGCACGCTGTAACAAAATATATTTTCTAACAATAAGTTCTGGTATTTTACAATAAACATATTTTTTAGTACATTTAGTTGCCTATCTTAAGATAATAAAAAACAGAATTTGTTTAGAAACTTCTTCCCGACTCATTGTAATATATGTCTGATATATTTCACAAGCTAATATATCATCACTATCAGTTTTAACATAATTTTGCAGCTATTATGAGTAGAAATTTAGTTTATTTTTGTTGTGGAAATCAACTCCTCATCTATTCTATGCCAAAATAGAACTTTGTTTTAAACTTTGAATATTAAAAATTATTACAAAAATTTGGTAAAAAACATTAATTTGAGATGCAATGAGTAGAGAACTAAAGTATTTGTTTTGACGTCAAATAACCGAAATAATCTGTTACCTGGCAAAATAATTCCAATCGTCTTTTTTCTGCAGACCAATACTGAACGAGTTCACATCTCAACTAATACGTAAACATGTGTAATTATTGCGGAACAGAGCTTTACAAAAGCACGAAACTAATTTTGTTACTGATTGTGATTCAGTGCGTCAATGTGCTTCCGGTATAGGACGTGTTGAGTGGCAACCTGTATTTTAGGTTGCCACTCAACGATGCAGTTGCAAAGCGCGATACACCGTTCGATCCTAGTCGATTTCTAAAAGTAGCAGAAGCCCTAACAGATGATTTGACACATTGGGGAATATGGCAAATTTTGGAGATTGTTTTGAGCAAATGACGTTGACCAACATCAAAATGAGAATAAACAATTTCAAATTAAGATTAAACTATTGCAAATTGATATTTCAATTTCAAATTGAGAATTAACAATATCAAATTAAGACTAAACCAAGTCAAATTGACAAGTAACAAAATCAAATTGAGCTAACGTTTTCAAAGCATTTATTTAGGAGAACAAAGTCGGCTAACTATATTTTATTCTCGGAAACAACGAGAGGTACCCGCAGACATTATCAGTCACCTTCTGCTAAGTGCCATTCATCAATCGAAGAAATACTTGCAGAAGAAGCTTTTGCGGAACACAAACGTTTGAGTATGAGTTCTTATAGTCCAATAGTAAATCCAGTCATAAATGCATGGTCAGACGAAAAAGCTGGAATGAGAAGTGACTTGGCTAGTCAGGTGAAACAGATTTTAGCTGGGAAAGGTAGAAACCATTTAACTTAAACTGAATTTCGGCTTCAAAAATTAAAAAATATAATACGATAAAATATGGGAAATATTTGTGTCGAAAATTGTACAAAATTTGTGGCGGCTATTCAGCGATTTATTTTCGCGGTTCTTAACATGCATGATATTTAATTTTATTATTAACTTATGTTTCTTAGATAATAAAAGATCTTTTGAAATTGAATTAGTTTTTTTCAATTTGATTTTGTTACTTGCCAATTTGACTTTGTTTAGTCTCAATTAGGTATTATCAATTTAGAATTTGAAATTAAAAATTAAATTTGAAGTTCTTTACGTTTTTTTTTGTTTTAAATTGGTTATTCTTATTTTGATGTTGGATGTCTCAATTTGAATTTGATAAGTCTCATTTTATAATTAATTTGTCTCAATTTGAATTCGAATAGGTATAGTGCGTTCAGCATAGACTGAAAACAACAATATTTATTGCAATAGATGAAAATAATACAATTTTCTGAAGTTTTGTAACCTTGCTAGATAATCACAAACTAATATCATTTAAATGCCTACTAAAAGTTTCTAATTACGTCATATGGTTAGACCGTTGTGCATTGTACATGTGAAAGTATATGTGATATGTGAGATTTGGTGGTAGATTGTGTGGGCATCACTGGGAAATAACCAACGATTGTCAATATTGTAGCTTAAGCTATTTTCTGTTGCCATGATTGATAATGTCGTTTTGATCAAGTCGAGTAGCGTCGTATGTCACTGGCTAGTTACTGGTGTCATTTTATAAACTCACACCATTTCAATTCTCATTCGCTGGCATAAGCGAATTTTAAACTTTCTAAATTGATACCAATTTACTAAAAGGGCTATTCTGGCAACTAAATGAAGTTTACTAGGCTTAGGTGAACTTTTTATTGGAATCCTATTGCTTTGACGAAATAATCAAAGACATTTCTTGTAAATTAGTTTGTCTCAAAACATTGCTTCCAAAGTGCTAGAAATATATAAATAATTTTTTTGATTGTTTACTTTTGAATTATTTCAACATAGTCTTTGGCACTTTCAGTGTTCCGCCTGCCTTTGACAATGATTAAGGTATCAATAACAAAACTTTCCCAATAAATTTTACATAAATAGGGAAATTTATTATCAGGTGTTAAAATTGCAATAAATTTTACCACATTTATTAACAATAAGTAAAACCGGGCTATTTTACGCAAAGTTTCATATAAATCGATGTGCAATATTTATCGTATTTTTGCCAAACCTGATAATATTCAATATTTAGTTAAATCCTATAAATACAGACAAAAAAATATTTTAAAGGCATATCAACTGTACAACCTGTTTTAAACACAAAGAGTTCAGCAAACAATCAATTTTAACACAAAACACTTAAAATGACCGCCACTCCAATCATGCTCGTTGTACTTTTTGCCATAGTGCTCGCACTGGTATTTATACTATTATTTAAAATCAATTACACACTCATTTGTCTCGCATTACAGTTTATAATGTTTATCTATTTCAGGCTCAAATCACATTAGCGCAAGATGTTCTAACAGTCGACTGCTTGATAAACGTTTCTGACTTGGGATTACCGCAAGATTTGGCCGATTCAATTGTAAGAATTCTTCGGCAAATCCTTGGTGCTTTGGGCTTAGGCGAGCTTGTGTGTTAATATGAGTTGACGTTAACTTGATAAAGTGATTGCAACGAGTAACTACTTCCGTTTTTATTTCATAATGAGCTACTTTTGGAGAATTCTTAATTTGGGCATTTTCTGTCACGGTTTGCAATAAAATTTGCGCGAGTATACTGTTCCATTAACAATATAATTTTTTTTCTACAACCCTGTCGTCTTTGTTTGTTAACATTTGTAACCTTCAACAACGAAGCAAACCTCCAAAATTGGATCCTAAACCTTTTTTGATCTAGACAAACTGGTTAAACGTTAGCAGTAGTGGAGAATACATGTTTGATTAAATTGTCGTAATATTGCGTTCTTAAATTTTCTTATCTTTTATCTATAATTATCTCTACCTATTGTAGAATTATTGAACATATATGAATGTAGCTTCGGGAGTGGCAAAAGACATGCTCAAACAAGGAGAACACCAGGAATAGGCAAATAAAATTTGAATAAAGATTATTTTGTTGGTACTAGAGACTAAACATGTCAGGTTGTGTTCTTTTTTGGATAGAATTGAGTCAAATTAAGTTATAGTTTTCCCGGAGAAACTGTTTGAAATTGAACTTTGTCGTTATCTGATCTGCCGATTCAATGCAGTGGTTTGGTTCGCTAGCTCGTAACTGTGGAAGACGTTTTCGATCGCCGTTTTAATTTTTTTTTGTAATTTAAGATAATATCAAAATATTTAGTTAAATATAAAATAAAAAATAAAATTATTTAAAATTATTAATGGTTTATTTATTTATTGGTTTACTGTACATACGGTCGGGTGATAATCGTCATAAAAGCATAAACGCTTACCGCACCNCATATTAGGCGTACTCTAGCATGTTATTAAATATTGGCGATGTTAATTGATGATGAATTAGAGAATGAATTTTAATTGCATCTTCCCGATTTGAAAAATACCGCTGGTCTTGTAACACCTCTCCGCATTCTGCATTTTTTTCGATAAAATTCTTTACTTGCCGAAAAAAGTAAACGTTGCAAGGTTGGCAGTAGGGAGTATAGTGAAGCGGAATGTAAGTGCCCTATGGATTTTGGTCCAATTCTCTTTTTGATCATTCACAAGTTTATCCTTTGTTAGTTATAACGTAGACATTTCAAATATCTTCCGATTCCAGAAAGTGTACATTCTCGAAACTCAGCATTTCACATGTGCACTATAACTTTGTACATCCACAGATTATTCGCTAAGCAGATGTTTAAAATTCCCAACCTCAGAACAGTTTACTAATTCCAGTAATTCAATCTTAGTGCCCAACCGAAAACACCATAAAACTATGATTAGTCATCGTCGGCTCGTGCATACAATGCGTCGTGATATGAATTGTTTATTGTTACCCTATCGGCTGTTATTCCTCCTAATGTAAGTTATGAACAACACGAAATTCGTGCTAATCGTAGATATATAAAACCTCCGGCTTGTTACCGCGAACTTCATGTTGCGCTCGGGGGCGCTCGCCTTTCGCAAATATTTGTCTTCCCAGTACCGGTGTCGCGCGCAATTATCCGGTAATTATCAAATGCCAATTATCGAATCGAATGTCGATGGCGTTTTAATTCGATTGCCACACATTAGCCGCCGACTATAAAAGCGCAAAAAGTCCAGCCGACTTATTCACAATGGCACGCAACGTGTGCGATCGTGATCGGCAGTCGAACAAATCCGGCAAATTATCAACTCGCGTTGTATTTATCACGCTTTTGTTTTTGAACGTCTTGGCAACAAGTGGCGCACGAAAAGTTTCGGCCTCGACGACTTCAACGCGCGTTTCGTCCGCCCCAACTTCGATTCCTCGCAACGTCGCTAACTACACCAAAATGTTGCAATTGGGAAGTGTTTTTCCTAATTTCAAAGCCAAGACCACCAAGGGCGAGATCGATTTTTACGAGTGGCTCGATAACAAGTAAGAATCATTCGGTTTTTCTTGTCGGTAACGTTTTTAACCTAAAAAATATTTGAAAAACTTCACAAAACGTGATTACTTTATTAACTCCACGCATTACCAACTTATGATGAGTTTTATGCTTGACTTGCTTAATTGTTTTGTTTAGATGGGGTATATTATTTTCCCACCCAGCTGACTTCACCCCAGTCTGCACAACCGAGCTAGCTCGAGTGGCTCAACTCATTCCCGAATTCGACAAGCGAAGTGTTAAGCCCATCGCGTTGTCTTTGGACAGCGTGGAGAATCATCTCAAGTGGCAGCAGGACATCAACGCCTATGGAAAAACACCCGGTGATGATTTGCCTTATCCCATCATCGCCGACGAAAATCGCGAATTGGCGCGCATGTTGAACATGCTCGATTTGGATGAGAAGGACCCCAACGGTATGCCGATGACTGCGCGCGCCGTGTTCATCGTCGATTCCAACAAGAAGTTCAGATTGTCCTTCTTGTATCCGGCTACTACCGGCAGAAACTTTGAGTAAGTCTCTTTCAAGTGTGGAAGTCATTTTGGTTTTTATTATGTTAATGTCATTTTTATTCTATAGCGAAGTGTTGAGAGTTATCGATTCCTTGCAATTAACGGACAAGCACCGCATTGCGACACCTGCCGATTGGAAACAAGGCGATGCGGTGATGATCCAGCCGTCGGTGACTGCCGAAGAAGCGGCCGAAAACTTTCCGGACCACAAGAACATTGAGTTGCCCTCGGGGAAGGGTTATTTACGCGAAACTAGCCTTAAGCCTTAAAGCTGTACTTATTTTAATCTGATTTGTCATTTGCTTGTCACTAATTTTGCGATTCTTTTTTAAATCTGTTAACTGCTTTGTAAGAGTGTATTCTTTCGATTTGAAAGGTTTGAAATAATGGCACACATTATATATCGAATACAATAAATATACACAACGCGTAATTAAATATAAAACATAATAATGGCATAAGAAATACATATTTTCAAATGAATAAAAGATTTTCAGATTATAGATTTCCTTCTGTAGAACCCACTTTTGTAGTAACTTCAAAGACCACAGTATGAAGGATTTGTCACTATATAATTCTGGTGGATTGTGTTAGTAAGTAAAACTTTGAGATAATTTGAAAATCAATTACAATGCGGAGATAATTAACCGTTAAGTTGCTCACACACTTGTTGATACCTTTTACGGTAAAACCGCAGTCTTCCGGTAAGATTAATCTGGTACAAATAAAGAGAAGTAAATTAAAATATTTTAGCCTGATTGATCAAATCGCAATAATTCCCACTATCATAGAGTCGAATCGTAAACCTATACAAATAACTGAGATTCCGTCTCACATATCTATCAAAATGAATCATTGCTAATTACAAAAGTTGGTTTTACCGTAAAACTGCTGCTGTCTTTCAGTAAGATTGTTCTGGGTGATTAGATCGTAATAATCCCCACCATCATAGCGGCAAATCCTAAAGCCATATGGTTTGTGAGCAACTTTTCATTGGCACCAACGAATTAAAGACAATTAATACAAGAAAGAAATTGCGATTTCTTAAATACTCATCACAATCAGGTGTTGGTAAACAAAGTTAAGCTGTTCACTTAGCAATACATTTTACAATGACACTCTGCAGTCTTCCAGTATGACTGATATGGTATAAATAAATATAAATAAACATTAAAATATGTAAGCCTGATTGATCAAACCGCAATAATCTCCACTATTAAGGCGCCGAATCGTAAACCCACATGTTTTGCGAGCAACTTTTTAATGAATGTTGACTAAAGCGAATTAACCCAAAAAATAACTGAGATTCCTAATTGCTGTCAACATATCCGTGAAAATAAATTAAGTTAAAATAAATAAATACTAATTACAATGAGTTTGCCATGTCTCGCAAGGTATCATACAAGATATTACCTAGCTTGTTCAGTTACGTTGTAAAAATCGTCCAATTACAGTTCATCGGTGAATTGATGAATGTTGTGAATATGATCACCATAATCAGTGGCTTCGCTTCCCACAAACGTGTCGTGATGAGTTATAATTTCATCGAAAGATAAAATGCCGTCCTGATCATCGTCGCTGGTCTCAAACAGATGATCCACTTCCTCAGTGGCAATTTCTCTGCAACAATTTTGTACGTAAACTTCATATTCTTGTTGTGAGTTGTAATTAATGACTTACTCATTACTGGGAACCACCCAAGAGAGAACCTCAGCTCCCATCAACTTGCCATCATGATCAATGTCCAATTCATTGTCAAACTTATGCTTTTCAACTAAAAGCCAGTCCTTATCATGTTCTGCACCTCTTTCGCCAATATATTCTTGAAAGTCAATTGCTCCATCACTATTAAGATCTTTACTCTTGAGTGTTTGGGTGAGAATTGTCGGCAACATCCTGGGATTTTCTTCAGGGTGGGAAAATGCAAGCCATTCTTCACCTTCAAGTATTGCATCATTGTTTAAGTCTGCTACATCCCACATTACTTTATCATCAGCTATCAACTACAAAATTAATATCAATAAATAAGTTTCAGAGTATAGTAAGGTAAAATTTGTAATACCTGTTCATTATAAGATGGAATTGTATCATCACTCTCATCAGAACCATATGTATCAGCAATGTATTCCTCCCAAGTGATTCTTCCATCTTCATTGATGTCAGCATCTTCCATTCGCTCCTGTGCCTCCTCCTCAGAAAGGGATTTAAAAGATCGCATTATCCAAGCCTTCAGCTCTCGCCTATCAATGAATCCATCAGCATTCAAGTCCATTTGGACTAAGAGAATCCCCAGTCTTCTGATGCTCTCGTTTTTGGTAAGGTGATCGAATTCTTCAGCTGTTTTAACTGATCCGAGAATAGCTTCATGATCAAATTCTGAATTGTGCTCATCACTGGTGATGTGGTTCTTGTCCCTCGGGCTGTATGCGCCGTCCTCTTCGCGTTCTTTATGTAAAGGATGACTGCCATGACTGTGTACAACGGCTGCGGATATTAGGGATAAACTAGCTGAAAGGGCAATGCAATGTAGAAATATTCGAGACATTTTAGAAGGAGTTGTGCAATTTATACGAGTTTTCTCGCGCTCGATTCTTGATTATTGCGGTAGACGTGACATTAAATATCGAAAATGTGCAAGACCGGCGAACTAGACTAGGAACTAGAGATTCGTAGGGTTCCTGAAGGTATAACTTAAAGCACGTATTTCATGAGATTCGTGATATTATGTGACTGACAGAGATTTGTGTTGTTTAAGATCTTGTCGATCTAGTAGGGAGTTTACATTTTGGAAAAGTCACCTTTTGTTTGTACGCTTCACTAAAGGTGGCGCTAAGTACATAAAATTAAACTAAAATTGTAACGAAATATTGTGAGTAAAATTAATGAAGGTTTTTGTCTACATTTTACGTTATTCTCCAGTAAATAAAAATCAAAAAATGTTGAGAAACAAATTATTGTAATATTATTCAAATTTTTGTTATTGAGATGTGTAAGTTAAAGAAGTAAATAAAGGTTTTTTCTTTATTAAAAATTCGACTATTTTATCAAGTATAACAACAATTTAATCAATCACATATTGTCTGCGTTTGTAATCTTTTGTCTTCGGTTAGTTTAAATATGAAGAAGTTGAGAAACTTAAAGAGTTGAAAAGAAATAAAAAATAAACATTTGTATAGTGTACACTTGTTTAAATTTTGATTACTTATTACTCAATTTAATATATTAATTACAAAAATATTTAAATTTGTGATTGCAATATTATAGTCATTTTAAACTGACCAATTAAATACTCGACTATATGAAATTGAAAGTGGACAACAATAATTTTGTAAATTTGAACTTAACCTTCTGAAAGTAGTTTACCTAAGCTATTGCTAATAATAAGCTATCTTCAGAAAGTTAAGTTAAATGTTGTTGTTTTGTTACTTAAACATGTAAATATTTAATGTTTAAATTAACCATTTCTTAAAATTGTTGCACTAGGATAACGAAAATATCCCTGTAAAATTATATTTTAGTTTATAACTAATTTTAAGTTTTTTAAGATTTTACGACTGTTTTGTTTATCACTGCACAAAATAAAATTTTTTGCGTTGCAGTGTAGAACAATGCACGTAAGTCGTTTAGTTGATATAATTTCTTGTATACGCTAAAAATCAGTTAAATTACAAAAAATTTAGCACAACTATAAACAATTGCTGAATCTTACTGTATAGAAAATAAACTATTATCTATGGCTGAAAGACTTTTGGAGTTACCTGTTTATAGTCCTCACAATCAGCCATTACTAAATAATTTTATGTATCTGTCATTGATAATATCAATATTAATAATCCATTATGAATATTTAACAGTTGCAAGTCGTAATTAGATCAGGATTAGATGCACACTTAATTTATTAGCGTTATGCATATTAATAAAGTATCGCGGCGCCTTTACATGCCTTTATTCGGCACTCGCCATCTCGCGCTTGCTACTTCGTCATTCTTACGTCTTTACACCGCTGTAAACTTCCTCTCAGACGCCTCGCTATCGAACGATATCTTGCGCAGTTCTTCGCTAATTGCAGCCGCAGCGGTGCGCGCAAAATGAACGATGGTCGCGATCGGTGCGATGTGGTCGTAAATTCGAACGATATCAGCGACATTCATCTAGATGCATGGACACATTTCAAACTCGTTCGCGATTCGTTTCACTTCGCCTAAGCACCGTCGACTCTAGGAAGCGCGCCGAACAGTTTAGCTGAAGACCTTAACACGTATAACTTATGAAGTATGCAGCATGTGGAATGTGGGATAAAGCATGCGCAAGATTGTAAGTTGTGTTTATATCGTGTAGTTGTTTCGATATTGGTAGTTTATGAATTGTTTGTGCTAATCAGCGTCGGTCTTAATTAATTGGCGTGGCGTTGTCGAGATAGAAGAAAGCTCGGCCGCGGCGCGTCGGACATTGGCGCAATTTATCGACGAGATTTTACGCGTTTTGCGATTCAGCTGCCTCGCGCCGCCAGGTTTTGAAGGCGAATTTACGACTGACGTCAGGACGCGTACAAGCGCGATTGAATTTATGTAATTTAATTAATGTCGACTAACTAGGCAATACTGATGGAGTATCGGTCGAGGCTGTAGGAAAATTTAAATAGTCTTTATACGTTTATAAATCGTAAGAAAGTTTAATTATTGTATGTGTGGCATTGTAATGAAGAGTAAGGATGTGGGAAATTACGAAATTACCTAGAGCCATAAATATATTTCTTATACAATTATTTGATAGCAAATGTGATTTTATAGTTGTATATCGTTATATATACATATTTTGTAAAATACAATATATTACTCAAACGTATTGTTACATCAAAAAGAAAATATTGATTGTATATTCATAAATGACTTTGAGCCAAAAATATTTTTCTTATAGTTATTTGGGGGCAAATATAATTTTTTAAATTTTATATTGTTATATATATATGTTTTCAAAAATATAGTATATTACTCAAAAATATCGTTATATCGATAATAAAATATCGATTATATATTCTAAATTAATTTTTGAGCTATAAATATATTTCTTATACAATTCTTTGGCAACAAATATTGTGTCTATACTTTTATAGCGTTATAAATATATTTTTGTTAAATTCAACATATTGACCAAAATTATCGATATATTGAGAATAAAATATTATTTTTTTGAATCAGGAGTATTTCTACAATAAAACTAAGGTTACTGATTATGATATTCAAATAAGAAGTTTTTGGCTGCTGGAACATATACCAAAGCGATCTTGAGTCATAAATATATTTTTATAGTGTTTCAATCACTCCAATTTTATATCGTTTTATCAATATATTAAACACGAAAAAATTGTTCAACAATAATATGTCAACGGCTCTAAAAGAAGATATTTCTTAAATAAAACGCGTAGCGTGCATAGCTAAAATATTCTAATTTTGTAAAATTTCTACAATGTTAGTTATATCTTTATCGTGGGTCTTTCAGCATATGCGACTTCTGTCAAAGAAAACTAACGTTGGCTCTATAGAGTCTTGGTTACTCGTACCAATAAATATCAACGCTTATATTATTTCGATAATTCAAATTGTATTGTAATATCGATATACCAAGAAATACAATTTCGTTTAATATTATCGTTATATTGAAAGTTCAGCTTTTGTCTCTCCTGACTATGTTATTTTAATAGTCTTAGGTTGCCCGAACTTTACATACACAAAAACGACCTTAAATAAAGCATATTTTTAATATATTCAATCTCAAGTATTATACCATTTCAATAGTTTGAATTGTATATTGACATATGAAAAATAGAATATATCACTTAAAAATATAATTCAATCAGAAGAAAATATCGATATAAGCACATATCAATTAGTAATTTGAAAATTAGTATCAATAAATAAGAATGCTTTTTAAGCAACCAAATATACACTTAAAGTTTTATTGTGAAGAAACACTTCTCTACTCA
This sequence comes from Ecitophya simulans, assembly GCA_027574965.2. Taxonomy (NCBI): domain Eukaryota; kingdom Metazoa; phylum Arthropoda; class Insecta; order Coleoptera; family Staphylinidae; genus Ecitophya; species Ecitophya simulans. The sequence continues at coordinate 3,999 of JAODGE020011925.1, read as the reverse complement.
CGTAATTTCAAAAAATTAGTTCCTAGCAATGTAATCTCTTTATTTCAGAATAGCTGCAAATCAAAACATATGTTTAGTATCGTAATTTATTGCCACGAAGCAAGACACTCGAAACAAAAACCTGCCGAATGCGTAGGCCGACAAACGCCGGTCTCGGAACTGCGAACGCAAATCGTTTTTGCAATATTGCAGCGTCATAAATCATCTTCGTACTACCGATCAAAAGTCGTGTAACGGCACCGTTGCCGCCAACCTATTGTTAAAACACCAACACATCTGTGCGATAACACAATGCGCGAATTAATAGAATACATAATATATACGTTTATTTCAAAACAAGAACTCGTTTACGTCACAACGTGATGCGATACACATCTTAGACTGCATGTTTCATTTATCTTTTTCGTTTCGTTGAATTGCGCATTGCGAAGTTGTCGATGCGTCACCAGCTCAAAGCCTCAATTTGGCTGCCCTGAGGATTGGGTACTTGTCGCCGCTGCAGAGACCCCGGAAGTCGTCCAAGGTCAAGTCGAAAATGGCGATGCCGCCGAGTCCCTTGTCGCGAACGTATCCGGCTTTGTTGCCGGCCGTGTCGGGATCTTCGTAGCCCACCCACACACCGTTTTCACCGTTGGAGTTGGGCAAACGGAAGGCATAGGTTCCTACAAGAGAATTGAGTTATTAGTGAACGAGGACCGTTGATCCAGACGTACCAAATCTATTGGACACGTCAATTGTGTGCCAATCTTCTGGAACCATTCGCGTTCAACAATCGGATTGACTTTATAGTGAAATTTGACTTACCGTAACGCTTCGACGGGTCTCCGACCTTCCTCAGGTGTGTGCCCTGTTCGGCCTTGAGGTTGTTGGGGTTCAGCAACTTGGAGCACACCTCCGGGTAGCTGTACAGGCCCTCTTGGCGCGTGTAGGGTCCGGCTTCGGCGACGCCGTCGGTTTCGAACGGCGGCACGCCGCTGATCGCAGAGTCTTCGGTCATCTTCCACGCGCGTCCGAACGTCGGGATGCCGAAGACCAGCTTGTTGCTGGGAGCGCCGTGCGTCAGCCACGTCTGCACCCAGGCGTTGCCGTTCTCGTCCTCCTTGCGGTCGATGAGGTGGTACAACGGAGCCGGATAGTCGAGCTCCTTCGGGTTGCGTTTCGGCGTGCGGAAGTCGAACGCCATCAGGTTGACGAAGTCTACCTGCGGGACGATGCCGTGCACGTCGAAGTACGTGGAGGTGTTGACGTTGGGCAGGACGCTGACGACGACGGCGAGCCCGTCGTGTTTGAAGACGTTCTTCACCTCGCGCACGAGCGCTGTGAACTGCTCCTTGTGCGCCTCGGCGTTTTCGTCGACGACCGACGCGCCGACGATCTTCTTCTTCAGCTTGTGGAAGAAGGACGAGACCGCGCCGCGCACCTTTTTCGGCTTGTTCGGCGGGAACTGCCAGGCGAGGTCGATGCCGTCGAAGCCGAAGGTTTTCACCAGCGTGTGGGCGGAGTTCACGAACGCCATCCGATTTTCCACGCTCTCCAGCTGCAAACGTCGGCGGAAATTATTGTCGGTCAGACTATGTTTTTTTCAAGTTCAAATTACCCCGAATCCATTTCAACTTGGGATTTATCAAATTCCAATTGATACAACATTAAAATGAGATCAAATTCGAATTGAGATTAAACAATTTTAAACTAAACTTTCAATGTCAAATTAAAAATTAACAAAATCAAATTAAAAAAAAAGATTCAATTTCACAAGATCCATTCAATTTTACATAACAAAAAAATATAAAGTAATAATTAAAATTGAATATTAATTATGTTAAGAACAGCGAGAATGAATCGTTGAATAGCCGCCACAAATGTTGTACAATTTCTGATATGAATATTTTAATATTTTGTCGTATTGGGTACATGGTTGAAACAAATTTTAATCATTTACATCGCGTAAATTTGGAAGATGATCGATGTACCTATGTTTCTGCAGACAGAACTTCAGATTTTATTCATCACAAAATTAAAAAAAGTGTAATTTCAGAAGCCTGACGCTTCAAATATTGTTAGAGACTGCCTCCGTAATGTATACAATACGTATCAATCCTCGGTTATATTGGTATTCCATTCATCAATCAAAAACTTATTTGTAGAAAAAGAGTTTGCCGGAACACAAGCTTTTGAGAATGAGTTTCTATAGTCCAATATTAAATTCAATCGAAAATGCATAATCAGTTGTAAAGGTTGGAGTGAAAAATGACTTGGCCAGTCAGATGCAACTGATTTTAGCTGGGAAAGATAAAAACCATTTAACTCAAACAGAATTTCGGCATTAAAAATTGGAAAATATAATACGACAAAATGTGGGTAATATATGTATCGGTAATTGTGCAAAATTTGTAGCGGCTATGCAACGATTCATTCCCGCGGTTCTTAACATGGATGATATTTAAGTTTATTTATTAATTTATGGTTTTTTGTTATTGAATGTTCAATAAATGTTGTTATTAAATTGATCGTTTAAAATTGAATTTGTTTTTCTCAATGTGATTTTGTTACTTATTAATTTGATTTAGTTTAGTCTCAATATCATCTTGTTAATTCTTAATTTAAAATTAAAGGTTTATTTTGACGTTGTTTGATCTTAATTTGAAATTGACTATTCTTATTTTTATTATTGGTTGTCTTAATTTAAATTTGATAAATCTCAATTTAAAATTGATTCGTTTCAATTTGAACTTGAAAAGGTATAGAAGCAAATAGAGGCAAGACGCGAAAGCATATTCGAACTCGCAAAACCAGCAAGATATGAACTCATTGTTACCAATGTGAGATATTTCTCTGGATTGACGTCATCATCGCCGGCACCCACGGCCAGATAGATCTTCAGCGTCGGATATCGACGCTTCAATTCGGTGACCTTGCGGTATTGATCTTTGGTGACATCGAAGTGCTCGTTGAGCGGGACCAATCTGAAGGTGTCCGCGTTGATGCCGGCCGAACGGTAGATCAAGTGCGTGCAGAACTGCAGAGCCGGTTCCAAGAAGGGCACGTCGAATTTGCCTTGACCTAATTGAAATCGTAAACAAGAAACGCTCAATTGACAAGATCTACAAACGCAACATAAATATTTATTGTAAGCGCAGGTATAATTCATTTAATTTATGCCGATGAATTAATCATGAAGCGTTTTGTTTTGAATAGTTTTCGGTCTGTAACATGTTGACATCGCTGCTCGGTCTAATCTGTGCCGAGTCAGAAATATTCATGTTAAAGTTGACTTAAGGTTATCATCTATTGATTCGAGTCGTGTTTATCGATAGAACTATAGAACGTGAAATGCTCGACGTTTTGCAAGTTTTATAAACCACGACAATTCTCATGTTAATTTTTCGAGGAATGATTCAATGATTGATTGTCATTCGCGTCACTCGCGTTTAGCACGCTCGAGGTGAATTGGAAATGAGAAGTCGGCGATTGTTGCATTGTCAAGTATCGTTAGGTGTTGTCAAGTAAACTTGTCAAGTACAGGCAGAAATTATCCGATGAATGATCGGAATAATTATTATTACCGTGGTCTAGGAAGTCACTTAAGTGTGGAGTTTGTTTTTCATTGTCAGTCTCGCCTGGTAAATGTGTTTAAATCTAACGAAATATACGAAGCTAGTAGGTAAAGTAACAAGTCATGAGCATTTAAACTGAACACATGTCTCTCGATTCGCATAAAATTTGAGTATGTTTGCTGTAGCATTTGAAAGGTCATTTTCTTTTCTACAACCTTGTCGTCTTCATCTGTTGACATTCGTAACCTTCATTAATGAGAAAGATTATCAAATTTGGTACCTCAACTTCCTGGAATGTAAGCCAGCTGATTTACGACTAAGGAACACCGAAAAATTGGTCGAACAATGACAGATGATTATTAGCAATAACGGTGACTTTATAATAAATTAAATGGTTGTCAAATTTGATAAGCAACAAATTTTTGGTGAAACCAGAGACAATCAA
>JAODGE020011901.1:0-39580 GCA_027574965.2 Ecitophya simulans | reverse complement strand
GCGTAGATTTGAATGGTACTAAGCAATTTTATCTAGAGGTAATATTAGTTGAGATAATGTTTCGCTAATTTAACATTGCATTCGATTTTTGGCAAATGAGAGAAGAGGTACCTCTTCTGACATGGGGCTATAATTTATCACTAACAATAAGTAAATATTATCAATATTATCAATCACATTGTGATAGCATTGTGTAGCACTTCCCACCTTTATAATATGTGAGTGCAAGATACTTGCAAAAAATCAATAACTTCCACATCATGCATAATTCAGAAGCTTCTGCTATGCATTAAAATGGGCTAATTGCACCTTTCTTACATCCACATCCACATATGTTGACAGTGACAATATTCTGTTATTGTTAATGTCAAACCTACAAAATGTTTAAAAATTTTACTTTCAGAAATAAATAAATTTTCATACTTTGACCAAAATTAGTTTAAAAGTATGCGTTTCGGCAACTCTACACAGCTTTACAAAACCTGTGTGCAGAATGAATCATTTACCACGGATATAAAAGGGAAAGCATTAAAGCAGTACGTTATCTTCCATCAGAGGTCCTGTGCCTATCAGACACATCCTTCATTATGAGGAATAGATTCATGAGGTGCACTCATTATCTGCATTTAACTCTGTTACTAAAGTTTAGGCGCTGACAAATGCGCTACTACGAAATTAGTACACCGAGCGTTCTGGCGACAAAAGCACGCGAAAACCGAGGAAGCATACGAATGGGCTGCCCAAAACAAACGAAAACACCTGAACGAAAAAGGTCCAAGAACTCGAACGCTTAAAATCCACACCAAGTCTACAGTGAGCGCCTGTACGTATGCAACTAAGAACTCAGTTGAAAGGATTTAACCACCACCCACATTTTGAATCAATCTAAATGCGAGTGTTACGGCCGATTCTGCAAGGCATGTTTTGGAAAAGCTACAAAATTGGCAAAGTTGAGGGCCAGTTGGACCAACTTTTGGTCAAAATTGAGCGATAAGTCATACTAGAGTTGCAAGAACAATTCTTCTGTTTCGAAACGAAGCATTCGTGCCTTTGTGTTATTTATTCAAACATGCCCGTCATGTGTTCTGTGTAATGCAATAGCATTAATTATAAGAACATACTAGTCTCTTTTGGATACTTCTTTTATGTACATGTTTTAAATATACTATTTATTAACCAGAAGTTTTCAGTCTTTGGACAGCGCGTCTTCATCGTTTAAAAGACCACATTCCACAAATTCCACAACCGCAACCCCCTCCCCAAGTGACAGCACTTGAGAATACACAATCCGACCGCTGTCCTTTTTGTAGCAACTGGAAGTCATGCCTGTTCTTGGAACACAAGCAACAACCGCAGGATCATTGTTTGTATATAAGTAGCAACACAATGTAACGTTAAGTGACAGCACTGTCTTAACGGCCGACTGCTTCAAACCATCCCGGTAAGTTAAAGTTCTTCACGTTTCTAGTGGCATTCCAAACCGGCATTAACCTCGAAATAAAGACAATCCTTCAAAACGTCGATCAGAGGATAATATCGTCCTGTTTTTGTTCGAAAATGCAAAATATTAGTAATCTGTTTAAAATGTGCGTGGTTTCAATTAAACTTGATTGCACTAAGAATTAAAGGACTCTCCAAGCTATGCAGATGTTAATAGTACAGGAAAATTATCGTTCCGAAGCCAACCCGCACAAGGCGAGCTCCTTAAGAAATATTAATGTGCGACGAGGTTTCACCTTGTGGATATACATATCTCTCTCTCTCTCTCTCTCTCTCTCTCTCGATTAATGTCTAAAAGGTAATCGTAACTTGGAGTATGCCTGTAACAAGGATGCGTTTTACGTTTACCAACATTCTTTACAAGATTATTTGAGCATAGGTTCAAATGTTCGATTTTCAATTCATCAATTAACAATAGATTGAGAATGGTTTCCTACAGAATTCTTTGGAAACCCCACAATTTAACAACGTTAGCATAAACTAAAATACAATTTAAATAGGAGAAAGCAATGCTATTGGCTAGTTTTAACCATTACAACTAAACATTTGAATATTCCCTCTCGATCTTCTCTAACAAATGATACTGTGGTCTAATTTTACGCTTCTTCGTTGGCTGGGCGTCAGTTTTCGGCTGTTCCTCCACTTTCCTCTTAGGAGGAGGAACTGGTTTGTATGATGACGTTGATGCGCCTATATTCACTTCTGCATCCACATGCTTCGTAGGTTCTGTCGAGACGGCTGACGATTTCGAAACTTTGTCATCTTCAGACGCGTTGCAGTAGGTCGAGGTGCCATCGACCATATCAACGGCCTCCTCAACTACTTCTTCCTCTGCCATGACCTCTGCACTTTGCATATTTCTCTGTGCTTGGTTCTCTTTATCATCGTCGTCAATACAAAATGCTGCATGTTGTTCCTCATGACACTCCTCCGAACATTGGTTGGGCCTTTCGAGTTTCTCGCCGTCGGTTTCCGGCGAAGTCGAGTCGCTCGCCGACTTCGCGAAGAAGCTTCCGATGGGTTTCTGCCATTGCGGGACTGGTCGCTGCACCAGCTTGTTGCCACCGATTGCTGCGCATGAATCATTTTATTCCTATTTGCGTTACTTGTTGTGAGAAGGTATGTGCATATTGGTATTCACTGAAATACTTACATCGCTTTGACGATCGCAAGCCGGCCGCGCCGAATGACGAGCCACCACTCAAACCAGCACCCTTTGATGACTTTCCACCAGTTGCTAAAGAATCGTAAAGGAATTTAAGCGTTAAAGTTCCATTCAACGTTCGAATGCGTTCGTTTACATTTGATCGTCGTTCCCACTGTTCGGACCATTTTCGAAGCTTCACAGTTCGCTCGCGTAATTCGTAATTCGCCGCAATTGTGATTTGCTTTTAGACCATACCGCACATAACCAAACGATGCGAGGGACAGCCCGACGAGCCGACGAGTTCCAAGCTCGCGCCAAGCGAGTTCCGGCTGGTGGGGACGGGCAGCTGGAAGAGGCCGTAGCATCAACGCGGATCGAGCAAGGTGAGTTTAAATCGCACGTGCTCGTTGTAGTGTTTGGTGTGCTTCTTTAATTTCGTTTTTGCCTACCAGGGGAGCTGGCGCCGGGCAGCCTGAGACGGTGTTCGAACTTTTTGAAAGTTTCAGCCAATTGTAAGTTTAAGCTAATTGTTAGAGTCTCGCATCGCCAATCTATTCTCATCCAATGATTGTATTTCATGATCCCACTGCCTCATGCATGCATTGCTGTCTTTCAATCTTGGACAGTATCAAATTTCGTTAAATCATTTTGTGAAGTTCTCAATCGCGTAATGTCCCTACGAGTTGGTGCACGCATGGAAATTTTTCATAATTCCCCTCACCCGTCACCATCTGCGTCGTTCCCAATTCTCACTCAATTATAGTGCATAATAAAGTTGTTTTGCATAGAAATATACTACGTTTCGGAGAATGAGTGCATTTTCCATGCGGTTCATCATCGTCTTGTATAATTACCGTTAAAGCGAAGGTCGGTAAACAACGCACGCACATGTCATTAACATAAACATCGTGTAATCGATCAAATCTCCCATTGAATTTTCTACCGCCGCGCGGGCGTTTCTTGACGCGCTTGCATAACATCTTGCTAGAATTTTCACAATGTTTCTGTCGCGCGATCGCAGTCCCGATGTGCATAATCACTTAATTATAATGCCATTAGCAGAAGAACAAATAATAAAATGAATAGTTGCCAACTATGCAGAAGTCATAAATTATATCCGAAGGCTGCAATTATGTATATATATTATGCATATATCTTCTATGCGTAATGCGTATAAAATGTACAATAATTATAGATATAATTAGACATTTTTTTTTCGGCTGAATCGTCTTGTTTTCATGTCGACACTAACGTTGGATAATTTGTCAACATGCGACATGTTTACTAACCGTTCAGAGTGCAAATGGTAAAATGCACACTTATTAATAGTGTTGTGTGTAGGGGCAATTACGGGCAATCGGCGTTGTCATGAGGATGCCTCGCCGCGACAATACAAACTTCCCCGTGCGCAACTGGCCAATCGATTTCTGATCAAACTTTCAGCAGCCACGCGCTCAATTATTCAAACGGCATGAAGATAATGCCGCCAATTAGCAGCCCGTTCTGTCGTTATGGCTTGCATTGTGCGCGCATAATCGGCGACGTCTTCGGGCGTCCGAATATTTGCAAAATTGTCTTGGAGCGCGGGCATCCGCGCAGAAGCGATCGTCTCTTCAAGGTGAACTACCCGAAATATAAAATCGCCGGCGACGCGTCGAATTGCGGCTTTGGTTTTCGTTTTCGGGCCTCGCCCAGGGATCTTTAACCCGTCGCGTGGCTGCTCTTCGGGCGTTTGACACATCATGCGTGGCGGGTTATCTTCGGTGCAACTTTTCTCCGGTCGCGACGTGTTTCGCAAGAATGTCTGTCTACAAGACAGCCAGATTCGTTTTTATGCGAGACTCTTTTCGGGATTTAGTTTGGTGGTTTTTGGGGGACAATTTCGCGCCTCGAACACCCGTCGAGTTGACGCATCGTTCCGAGACACAAATGATTGCTAATCGCTCCTAACGTTAATGGGTTTTTTCACGTTGCGCATTGGCGTAGCGAAATATTTCATACCCCAGGACAGTTCGTTTAGTCGATCTTGTGCCTAGATAATCGTTTTAAGCTGTCGGCTGGAATCTTCGGGCAGGAGATGATTAAAGCACGCCGCGTTTTTGGACGCACTCCATTCCATCGCTGCACCCGATTTGTGGTGGTCACAAAGATAGGCGAGCCGAAGTCGAGTTGCGGGAGTTGCATTCGCGAGTAAGAGGACGGCGCGCCGCCGACCGGCAGCCGCTCGCGATGCATTCGGCCGTGCGCGTCGATCACTCGCAATCAGTCCTCCGCCAGTTCCTCGCGCGGCCGGACAAACTCGACGCGACTTTTCGGCGGCGGAAAGAACGCTTTCTTTCCGACGGTGCGCGACCCGATGTCGCGTCGCGGTTCTAATTAAGTGCGGGCGTGTTTCGCGAACGCGCCAATTGCTTGCCAGCCGCTTCATGCATGCGCAACTTAATTGCTCGGGGCCGTTTGCTTGAAGTTCGATAGAGCGGCGTATTTTTCACTGGCGCGCGTTCGGCCCGCGTGTTTCGAACGTTTCGCCGAGACGCACAGAGACGTCGACTCATCGTCGTACGTCCGACATAACAACCTAGCAACAGAACGAAAGAAATTGTTTTTATTTTTATCGCAATGCGCCACGAGTACTGAATTTAATTGCAGGTACGTGCGAGCGCGCCGTTTACTACTTTATCATTATTGTTTTTGCTCATTTTTTTGCAATACTGTAATATGTTGTTGGTCAATTATAAGGAAGTGTGCGTCACGAGCAGCATTGTCAAAACGTAATGATCGGTCGGGTAAATTATGCCGTTTGCATAATTAAAAGGTGGTGCATACGTTCATCGCCGCAGTTGCAATGGACCACGATTTATGAATGTTTCAAGGTTTTCGTTTGATAATCATCAGAATTGAAATCATAAATAATAAAATCATTGTTATATGTTCCTGACAGATATCACTCCGAGTAAATTGTGCAAACTATATGAATCTAATCAGAATATAGTCACTTCTCAATGTTCATTGAAGTCCTAAGAGACCTTGTTGCGTACAATGCATGACAGTTGTAAAACCTTGTGAGCGCGCGAGTGCAGTTGACGCTGAAAGCTGCACTAACAATAAGTCATTGGCGGACATCAATTAGACAACTCGCTAAATGGTACCAGCGACATCGACGAATGTACCAACGCGCTGGTGTCTCACGCGTTTTCATTCTTACGCGTGCCCGCGTCGTTCGTGCGTCACTCATGCGCTCGCTCTCGTTTTCATTTTCATTTCTCGTCCAGTAGTTCGCCATAGATTCGTACGAACGGGCGCTATAGTTCGCTGCGCGCGTACGCCGGCGCCGCGATGCCATAAACGGCGACGTAATGTCGACTCGCGTGCGCCGACTGGCTGCACCCAGATGCAGTTTCGAACGTTCAACGTGAAAGTTCATATATGTAGAGTTTAGATGTGATGCCAGGCCTGCCGTCAAATGACGCAAACACGCAGCCGACCAAGAAGCGCCGTTCGCCAGTCTGGCGCGGGACCGAGCAAACAAAACAAACAAAAGAAAGAGTGGGGGGCGGGGGTGGTGGTATTTGATAGATTGGCGATAAAGAACTTCGTCGATCGTGCTTTATGCCGCCTGCCGGCCGAACGGCGATGTGTTCGCCAGGTGCATGCAAAAAAAACACTGCGATGCAGTCCGTGCGTCGTTCGACAATAGATTAGTGCCTGGAACGCCTTGAGAGCGACTTGGCATGAATTTATTGCGTTTGAAGCGTAATAAGGAAATTGAATAACGCCATACGGCGTCGACGAAAACGTTATGTGCGGCATTACATTGAATGTAGAAAGGTTTTCGTCAATGAAATATTACCGTCAGTCAAACTGATAGTAAAACCAGTTTATTCGTGGTGCTTTATCAACATTTCGAATGTGACAAGGCGCGAAATTGTTGCGACGAAAGTGAAATTCCAAAAAACTGCACAATTTTCTTGCATTGGTCGAAACTAGTTCTGTTATAGTTAGTGCAGTTAATGAGCACATCTGGCACTGATATGTCTCAAGACCTAGCCTGATTCTATGGCTTAGCACTGATTCTTCGCCGTTTTTAAGATTTGGGCTTATTGTTAAATTAATGCGTCGGACTCGATTCTTAGTTTCAAACCCGAACTTGCTTTGCAAGTTGATTTTGTCCGGAATAAGTGCGAAAAAAGTCAAGCTGCATGAGCTATTCCAAGGTCGAGTTCACTTTTTGCTAAACTATTTTTCTCGCATATTATAATCATTGCCGCCAACGAATTATCAATCGTGCCGATAACGAAACTCGTTTAATGCGAAGTAACCCGACACACGAAAGGGTAAAAGGTAACGTGCGAAAGAAACTTCGATAAAATGCCATATGGCGGCATGTTATTTTCGTCGCCGCCAAGGAACCTCGTTCGAGAGTGTCTTCCGACGTTGCGGGCCGTCTCTGCGCGCGTCTAATGGCCGAGTCGAAATACAAAAATGACAAAAATAATCTGTCGCTGCCGCCGCTGCGTGGCATTGAAATCCGCGCCACATTCGAGTGCCTGGCATTATCGCGCGTTCGTGTTTTGATTATGCGTCGAATTTGTTATGTATTGACTTATTAAGCAATTTCGCGCGCGTAAATAAATGGCACTGTTTACAGTTCGCCTTAGTAATCAGAGCACGCGATTTGCATGCAGCTCCGATGCGTTGAACGATCGAACGAAATCTTTATTGTTGTTCGGTAACTGCGGAACGGGTGGAAGCAACAAGGATTCGGAACGAATTTGCAATCAATTTCGACTAATGACGTTGTTGTGCTAATATTAATGAGGGAATTTTTACATCGCAAGCGTTTCTAGATGTAAATGTTTTTTAGCAAACTGAGAAATTCTCGTCGTGAGTTGCGAGTTGCACTCGCGGAATTTTCCGAATCTCGCCAACTTCTCCCGCGAATCCCAACATTTTCGCCAATCGTACCGCGCAAATTGCTAAAAATTAATTGCGACACACTTGATCTTTACTGAATTGACTGCTTATGGTCGTTTATGCTGGTTGTGAGTCTTATTGCTAGGTAGTTTCGCGTTTATGCATGTTCGTTGCCCGTCAAGGCGGCTTTGTTGACTCGTTTCCAGCGCGTAATCGCTTGTAACGTTATAATATTTACGATTGCAGCCATTGCACGACGAATGTTATTGCTAAGAAAGGCATCGGGGCAATCAACGGAGGTTATCGCGCTGGCGGCATGAACATCGGCACGTCGTTTCGAGCGTGTCGGGCAGATTGACCGCGCGTTATCTGGCACTGCGTCGATGACACTGTGGTGGTAGCTATTCGCGGCGTCTCGTCGGAAAGCGAGCGGCTCAAGACGAGCGACGCGCATCTTCTCCTTTTGCTTCGTCTCCAAGCGAAAACGCGACGAGCAAAAGCACAAAGCAGCGCGCGAAACCGATCATGCGTCCGGTCACGATCCAGTGCGCGTAACGTTCGCGTGGATTGATATCCTCTAATTATTGCGCATGCCGCGCGTCGGTGCTACTCTGAACTTGACGTGCGCTATCTGACATCGAATTTACATGCGCCGCTCTCTATAAATACGGATGGAGCGGGCCGAATCGGGAGTTGTTCGTCGAAGCACCCGCGCACGTTCCAGTTCGCCCGGAGATTCGGTTGTCGCTGCGAAGTGAGTACCGCCGGCGGCCAGTCGAGAGAGAAGTCGTTGGAACGACGCGCGCGACGAGCGCAAGACTGCGGCCAAAGAAATTCGCGCCGCTCGCCACTCCGGCTAGCCTGTAACCTTAAACGTAACTCCGCAACGTTTGTGTCGTTAATAGATAGCGTTAATAATAGCAGTTTGTGTGCTTTGCCTGCGTGCGTCTGCGTCGACCGCGATTATTTAATACATGCGCGCATTTTTTTCTGCGGGCAATAATGATGCGATGACGGAGGTTCTATTTTTTTGGTTTTTTTTTTGATCGATTTCTGTTATACACATGTGACGATGTATTGTTATGTTTGCCGCGCACTGCGTACTCTCGACCGTGGCGTGTAATCATTCAGTTCTGCGCGAAATTGTTAAACTGCGAATTGCCGGAAATGCGCCAAATGCAGTTCCACGAATATATCGCACGGCGGTTTGATTCATTTCCCTCGCGAAGGTAATCGGTTTCTTCGCCAAAGGTCGTAAAATTAGAAAGCGCAATTTGTGCGCGCACTGCACTCGCCGCGCGCTCGCTAACAAATCAAGATGTCGCGCCGATGATAAACCAAGACGTCGTTTCAGGCAGAACGCGCCGATATAACATGACATAATCTGTCGGCGCGGCAAAGCAATCGAGACAAGTTGCCTACTGCGGTGCGTGCCCATTGTCGTTCTTCGCCAGGAGGGCTCTGCGACCACCGACGAGCAACAAGATGTCGATGAACGACACGTCCATACTGAAAACCGTCATCGAAGTGATCGGCTTCCTGATCATCTCCATCGGCTTCTGTCTGCGCGCCATCGTCAAGTGCGTGCTGCCGAACTCGTATCGCAAGCAGTGCGCCGGGGAAATCGCCCTCATCACGGGCGCCGGCAGCGGAATCGGTCGGCTGGTCGCCCTCCGGCTGGCCGACCTTGGCACCACGGTCGTCGTCTGGGACATCAACGAGACCGGTGAGTATCAAACGCGCCCAGCGAACGCTAGAGAATTCAACAATAAACGCAACCGCGCGTGCTAATTATATAGCAAACATTGTGTTTGCGTTGATAATTAACCGGGCGGGCGGGCGCGCGTGACTACCTTACGCACCGAGACACGAAAACGTTCGTGTCGAAGATGTCTGTTTTACTTTATCATCTCGTCGACGGCGTGTAATGATCTTAATGATACGTTTATTGCGTCTAGAATTGCGTGGACTATTGAACTTTGAGTGTAGCTGTAGCGACACGCGTATCTAGCTGTCGATGGGCTTGTTTTTCCAGACTTTGTTGAAGGGGTTATCGCGGTCTCGAGTATTTTGTTGTTAGACGTTCTGGTGGGAAAGCGTTACATAATAATTTGAGAGATCACACGTCTCAAAATCGGAAAGGTCAACTTCACTTTGTGTAAACTTAAAATGCTTCGTCGGTTGGTACTTGACTTTGGACGCAACCAATTTTGGGATAACTGCTATCAGTGCGATAAGACGAATTTAAAATTAACGAGATCTTTCGTGTGTGTGTTTGTTTTTTAGCCCTCAAACAAACCAGATAATGCGCGTTTGTCTTGTTATTCGTTGTCAAATAATTTAATTACGTCTATCGACGCGCGTGCGTTTTACAATGTTCGCCGCCAGTTGCGACAGGTCGCCAACTTCGACTGCAACTTCCACTTGCAGGTTGGTGCATAACGTCTGGCCGACGCGCGCGACTGCAACTATGAACACATTCGCCGCGTGCGTTAAGTAAAATTAATAGAAAGTGAAAATGCACATTATGCCATTAGGCGGCCGACGAAGCCGGTAAAGCGATTGGCGGCAGCGAGCGCAAATTAAAAATCTCACGTCGGCCGGTCGTGGAAAAGTCGCACGCTTCTCGCGAGCGCGAATCCATCGCGCATAATTGCAAGTCGGCGTAATGGTTTTCCCTATTCTGTCGTTGGCAGGGCGTTTTTTTTTTTTTCATCTCGCAATCAATCGGCACGAGACCCACGCTTACGGAACGTATGCAAATGGTGGAGTTTTCTCTTGGACGACTTGATTTTTCTGTTGTGCGTCGAGTTGGTTAGAAATTTTAGCACGCCGGCAAGTTCCTGTTGTCGATAATTTGCAGAAACTCCTTCCTCGTCAGCGACGAGGCGCGCTTGTTGGACGAGATGCGGTTGCAACCGAAAGCAGGAAACGTGCGGAAAATCGAAAACGTTTTTCTCACCAAGGCTAGCGACGAACCGCGCGCCGCTCGACGTCCTAATAATTTCGATATAATTAACGAGCACAAAATAATATGCGGAATTTGCACCTTCACTTCCAATTTATGCAATGGTTTATGATTCACATCCGATAAATTTTTGCGAGAAAACTATTTCGGACAGGTTAATTAGCCGTGCACCGAAACTTATGTCAGGTTTTTCTGCCGCCAGGTATCGACGAGACCGTCAAGTTGATCAAGGCCGCCGGTGGAAAAGCGCACGGATACAAATGCAACATCGCCGACCGCGAGGAGGTGTATCGCGTTGCCGCACAAATTACTCAAGAAGTCGGAGAGGTATCTATGCTGATTAACAACGCTGGCGTTGTTTCCGGCGATTTCCTTCTCAAGACGCCTGACCACTTGATCCAAAGAACTTTCGACGTCAATATCGTGGCGCACTTTTGGGTACGGTCGTCGCGACGCGCGCGACCCTCACTGTATTGAATCTGTGCGTCCTGTTCGCAGACGACGAAGGCGTTCCTGCCGAAAATGATCGAAAAGAATCACGGCCACATCGTCACCATCGCGTCGATGGCCGGCTACGTCGGCATGGCCAAGTTGGTCGACTACTGCGCGTCGAAACACGCCGCGGTTGGCTTCGACGAATCCCTGAGGGTGGAACTGGAATCGCAAGGTTTGTTAATCGGCAACGCGTCGACGTGGGCGCGCGACGTGCCACCGGCTCACGCGGCGATTTCTGTGCGCAGGCATCAGGGGCATCAAGACCATGTGCGTGTGTCCGTACTTCATCAAGTCGACCGGCATGTTCGACGACGTGTTCTCGCGCTTCCTGCCGCGCCTGCAGTCCAACGACGTCGCCGACCGCATCGTGCTCGGCATTCAGCGCGAAGAGATGCTCGTGATGGTGCCGGGCATCTTCAGGCCGCTGTTCTGGTTCAAGTGGGTGTTCCCGTGGGGCGTCGTTTCGATGTTCTTGCGCAACTTGGTGCCGGACCCCTCGCCGCACTCGCCCGCGCCCGTCGTCGAGACGAAGAAGGCCTTGCCGGTGCCGAACAAACGCAACGGCAACGCCATGGAGCATTCCATCAAGCAGCGCACAACCGAGCGCCATCCTTAGGGCTGCACTTATTGCTCACTACGTTATTCTTTTGCCATAGCACTATGTGAATATTAAAACGTGATTCGAGTGAAACAGGATGTTAATGGGTGAATTGCGATGATTTTTGCACATAAATTAAATTTAGTAAACTACACATGCTCGTTGTATATTGTTATTGGCAGGGAATACCTTCGACGAGCTCGAGCGGCGATTTTTACGTTTGCAGTTTGCAATTTTTTATATACTGAACTAACAAGGGTGGATTCGACTACGAGTGAAAGTGATTTTAAAAAAATGTAAATTATATTACAGGGTAAGTTGAAAGACCAGAAGCGATTTAAAAAACAAGAAGAAAGGAACTGGAGACAATTTTTTTTTCATTATTCGCTTGGTTCACTTCGCACTCAAATCTCGTAGTTACTTTATAGGTTTTCAAGTAGTAATGGCGTCTCAGATACCAAATATGACAGGCAAAATACTATAGACAATACCATCAGAGTATATAATATATAAGAGTGCGCATGCGCGCGTCAGTTCTAATTTATTAGAACTTAGAGCGCTTCAGGCCATTGCCAGAAACTCAAAACGCGTGTGAATTGATCACACTATTTATTGTCAGTTGAATTCATCTTCTGTATCATTGCACTTTATATTGTGTATCGTATCACTTTGCGTGTACTCTTGACAATATACTAGTGTATTGTAGGGATGTCGAAAATATATCGATATTTTATTTTTGTTTTAAGGATATTTTTGGCGATATTTTATTTTTCGATATATCGATATAACGATATTGAATTTCGACTATCAAAACAGAATAAAATTCGATATTTGTTGGATATCATATATCATACTGAAACACAAAGAATCCATTCTTGACAATTTCAGCTTCTATTTAAAAGCGAGCGCAATATATCGATATTTTTGAAAAATTATTTATATTTCGATATATATATCGATACTTTTTTGCATTTCCGACATTCCTAGTGTATTGTATACTCTCTGGTATCATATTAATTTCGTCGAATTCTTCCCCACAGTGCCACCTACGTTACAAAAGTCTCACTACCGTCGAAGCGAACAGTTTCGCGAGACTCCAGCACTCTGTCGCGCTATAATTTCATTGTCATGCAGCCGCAACTGGCTCTGACAACGTCGAGCGAGCAGCGCAACGAGCGACACAGTCGAGCGCACTCGTGAGCGAAGCGCGTCGCGCGGTCAGAGTCGTGACGTGTGCTGCCTAGACTCGACTCGCGACTGCCACCGCCGACTGTCGCCTGACGCAACAACAAACGCATGCCACCAGTGACTGCGAGCGAATCGGCTCGTCGTGCGCACCCTTTGGCCGAACCGCCGCCCCCTTAGCAGCTAGGCCCATCGGGCGAGTTTACACAGTTTTATACGCCGTTTCTACACGAACCATCTACACTTTGTGCCACGCATTCGGTCCGTCGAGAGCGAGTGCACTCGGCGCGCCATCGGGGGCGTGCGATAACGCGACGCGCGCGGGTTGGTTATGAGCACGTCGCCGAAGCGACGGTCACAATGGGCAGCAAGTGCGTCGGTGCACCGAGAGTCGCGCGGTGGTTGGGCGCGTTCGCGCTGCTCGCGCTCTTCGCCACGCCGGCGAGCGCGCGCTTCTCCGAGCTGAGCGACTGCCCGCAGATTTCGAAGAAGTTCGTCGGCTGCGTGCCGAAGGGCAACACGTCGGCGGGTAAATATTGCGCCCCATCAGCGGCGTCGCGCGCGCCTCAACCTTCGTTGCGTTTCCAGGAGCGTTCACGGAAATGAAAGACGCCGAAACGGCCGCGCAGTGCGTGCTGGCATGCTGCAGCAAAGAGGACTGTAACGTCGCACTCGTGACCGACGACAAATGTTACCATATCACGTGCGCAAGCAGCGAACTATGCGTGCCCATATTGCGTCCGAACATCGAGAAGCGGAATCGGTTCGCGATGATTTTGGTCCGCGCAGTCGGCGACGACACGTGGGGTGACGTCCTCAGTAAGATAGGTATGATCGTGAATTCGCTCGCCGTCCAATCTTTCCCTTCTCTACGCCCTCCAACGCCTAAGTAATGCACGAATCAACCCACGAATTGCATCTAAAGTCAACGCGGAACATCACATTTGTAACTGATCAATACGCGGAAAGAAATCAATCAATCGACGACTGAATTCTAAATGCATCGTTGGAATCATAAGTAATTACAGTTTTCGTCTTTTCAATGTGTTCATGCGAACGCGTATTTTTGTTAAATTGTCGCATGTTTTTACGTTCCACATGTTGATTCGGTGAGTAAAATCAACAATACAATCAAAAACTTTATCACGCTGAAAGGCTCGCTCATTCCTTATCGCTCTCCTCGATTATTTACGTACATCATGCATGCGTCGAGAGAAACACCGACGTTTCACGTCGATAAATGTCGTGCTGAATAAAATAACCGCACGAACGATGAAAGTTTGAATATGCACGAATAATGAACTTTGATTTTAATTGCGATAAGCGAATTGTAGTGATACAGTATTGTCGTCGGCTGGAAATCGTTCTTTCAAATGCAATTATATTTGTAGACGACGAGGACCGCGCCACACACGAACAATACGCGAATTCCTATGGCGAGGCAGTGCTGGGCGCCGCGTCGTCCTTCGACGAAAACAAAAGCTGCACGTCGGATGCGTCCGATGACGAATGCGGCGAGAACGAGGAATGCGTCAGCGACGCACCGAAGAGTCGAGTCGGCACCTGCCGCTGCAGAGATCAGTACCTCCGAAATGCCGACGGCATTTGCGTGCAGAGCGTTCCGGCGGAAGCGACGACCGCCGTCCCACCGTCGACGGAAATCATCAAGCGAAAGCTGAAGGTGCACGTGGAGAATGCCAGGATTCAATTGCCGCAGAGCGAGGCGAACCTGAAGGCGGTCGCCGCGCCGGAGCCGCAGGAAAGCGAGAAGTACAACTACGAGTGGACTTCGCTGAACCAGCCCGAAGGCAGCGGCGCGATCAAGAAGCAGAACGGCGACGAGCTGCAGCTGACGAAGCTCTCCGAAGGTTTGTACACGTTCAAGGTGAACGTGTCCAGCGAATTCTCCTATGGCGAGACCTTCGTCAACGTCAGCGTCCTGCCCCAAGCGCGCATCAATCAGCCCCCGCAGATCGTGATCACGCCGGCCAATCAGACCGTGAAACTGCCCACGAGCGAAGCCGTGCTGGACGCGTCTGCTACCAAAGACGACGGCGGCATCGTCAGCTACCACTGGGAGTTGCAGCAAGGACCCGTCGGCTACCAGCCGCATTTATCCGACATATCAATGCTGGAGCTGAAGGATCTGAATATACCTGGCAACTACACGTTCAAGATAACCGTTACCGACACGGACAAAGCCACGTCCACGGCGACGGCCAACATCACCGTGCTGCAAGAGCCGGATTATCCCCCAGAAGCGAACGCCGGGCCGAACATGATCGTTTACCTGCCGCACAATTCCCTGCAACTGAACGCGACGATGAGCAGCGACGATCACAACATCACCACGTGGGAGTGGACGAAAATCGACACCAATTTGGCCGTCGACATGCAGGACACGCGCACGCCCTTGCTGAAACTGTCGAACCTCGAGGAGGGCGTCTACACCTTTCAGCTGAAAGTGACCGACAGCGCCGGGCAGAGCAGCACCGCCAAGGTGCACGTGTTCGTTAAGCCGCCGACGAATCAACCGCCGGTCGCGAAGGCCGGGGAGAACATCACCATCAGCCTGCCACAAACGTGGGTTGTCGTTAACGCCAACCAAAGCTCCGACGACAACAAGATCGTTACGTATAAATGGAGTCAGGTCGAGGGGCCCAGCACGGCGGTGTTCGTTTCGCAGAACGCCAGCTCGACCAATGCGACGTCGCTGACGAAAGGGAATTACGTCTTTAAGATCACCGTCACCGACGACAGTGGTAACTCGGCAAGCGCTCGACAGTACGTAACAGTCGATCAAAGTGAGTTGGACATTTTTACTGTTTACGACGACGATTGACGCCTCTTGCTTTGTTTCTATCTAGACAAAAACCAGAAGCCGAAGGCGAATGCAGGCGACGACTTCGAAGTTGTCCTGCCGCAAAATGTGATCTACATGAACGGATCCAAGTCGAGCGACGATTGGGCGATCGTGAAGTGGCAGTGGACGCGAGCGGACAATTCCCTGGCGTACGGAAAGATCGCCGAACGTTCGGACGGCACGCCGGTGTTGATTCTCACCGAAGTCGTGCCGGGAAAATACATTTTTAATTTGACCGTGTACGACGAGCAGGGACTGAGCGACACCGATTCGGTTGTGATCACCGTCAGGGCCGATCCCACTCTCTACTACCTGGTCGACATGATCATCAACGCCGACATCAAAAAGTTGACGCACGCGCAATACGAGACCATGAAGGGCAAGCTCGCTTTGTTGGTGCAGGACCAAACGAAGCTAAAAGTAAGTGTTGTTTTGACGAGGTTTCGTTCGTCGCGCGTCGTTTCATGACTGGGTTTGGGCACAGGTGCGCGAACTGAGTTCCGAAGTCGGCACGGAACGAGTGACCATACGATTTTACATCGAAAACAGCGACGGCCAGCCGATGGACGCCAACCTGGTGGTCAGGCACTTCAGAGAGAAGCTGAACGTCGACGCCGACATCCTCGGCTTCTCCGTGAACGGCCTCCAGACGGTCATCTGCCAGAACAATTGCTCCGGCCACGGCATCTGCGACGAGCGCACGCGCGTCTGCAAGTGCGACACGTTCTGGATGCGCGACATGCTGAAAGCGTACTGGATCGCCGACGACGACTCCGACTGCAGCTGGAGCATCCTCTACGTCGTCCTCGGCGTGCTGTGCTTCACGCTGACCGTGGCGAGCAGCGTCTGGGGGCTGATCTACCTCTGCCTGAACCGCTGCTCCTGCCGTCCCAACGCCACCAAGCCCACGACGTACAAGCTCATCGAGAACACGGAGGACGTGCGGAAGGTGGACATCAGCGACACGGACTCCGACAGCGACGTCGTCTTCGAGTCGCGCAACAAGAGCCGCTACAGCGACGGCGGGCGCAACGGCCACAAGCGCAACGGCTTCGTCAAGATGGGGCGCCGCATCAAGACTTAGCTGGGCGAGGAGCGGGCGGAAAGACTGCGACGCGCGCGGACGCGCAAACGAATGATTTGAACGCAATTCAAGTTAAAGCGGCGGAAACAAAGCAACATATTGTGCCTACCTGTACTTAATTGCAAGTATTAGTTACTCCCTATGTTTTATTAGTGATCTAAATTATTGAACACGTGATATTCGTCGAGTGTGGCGCCGGCACCGTGGAAGCAAACGAAATTTTCAACTCGACTCGAATTGCGTCTAATGATATGATAAGTAAAATTGCAGAAACCATCCATATATGTGATTATAGTTTAAAGTTTCTAGTCATGGCCATTCGTGAATCGGCGGCCATAATATTCCGATAAGTAATAATGCAATTGGCACGTGCGAAATTAACGTAGATTTAAACCGAATCGTTCGATAACTAGTGACGAGGCAACTAGTCGCGTTCTTTTTAGTTCAATCTGTTGTGTCAAAGCAACCATAGGACTCAGGAAGGAAAGTACTTAGTATTTTCGGCGAGAAAGGAACGTTTGTAATGTGTCAGATATGCGAGTTTATTTTATACGAGCATAGACGCGACGGATGAACGACTTACCATTACGTTTAGTCATTTTTTTTAGCAAATCACGCATCTTGTGTTGAATTTTGCGTTTGGGGATTGAGTCGCTGCGGAAACTTGCATTTTTTGTCATTCTCGCGACTTACGCTCGAAAATCTGATGTTTTTGTGCACAGTTTTTGCGTTTTTTGCAGTTTGTACATGCATTTCAAAATAAAGGTGTTAGATTTATGTTTCTTTTAGTAACGTTTGTTAATATGTTTGTATTGCTCCGGATGCGAAAACGAATCATTGATTGAGTTAATTTAAAAAAAACTAGGTTTTTTATCACTAGATTAGATGATATGATTTACAGCAGTAGTTTCATGGCCTATTAGTTATTAGCGAATGCGTTGAAATAATTCCACTTACTTATAATTACTGTTATATTCTTTCTCGTGTTAGCGATCTCGACAATTAGTCAATGTTCACAACGTTTCCACATCGTTCTAATGCTTAATTATTCTTGAACCATCTGCCGTGAACACAATTAACACCACAATAATTCGTTTCTATACGTTTGTCCGCCAAATAATATTCCATTTTAACTCGAAGAAAGTTGAACGCCGACCAACTGCAAACGACCAATCGGCGGCGTCGGTTGGAACGTGTTGGAACATTTTATAAACAATAAATCACGCAATACGTAACGGTATAACACTTATGCTGTTTTTATTTCCAGCATTCTGCATCAGTACGACCTCTGTTGAAAAGTTTTCTTACTACTAATGGGGTGACAACATAACCCACAAAATCGTGCGGATAAATGCATCGAAACGTTGTAAATAATTGCTCGTTTGATTAATCAAAGTTTAATAAATGGTATCAACAATGCCGGAGAAGCGCAAAGCGGACGACACGGCGCTGGTGGCCGTGGCGCCAAAGAAAACGCGCAATGAATTGATGATCTCTAATAAAAACAACCAAATCGTCTCTGGTGTATGTCATGAGTATTCAACTTATTTGCAAACAATTCAAGATAATTTCTGACAAACGTTCCGCTCAAATTACAGAGTGTGCCGCGTACCTCAAATCTCTTTGCGCCGATCATGCTCCTAGAAGGTCACGAGGGTGAAGTTTTCACTATAGATTTCCATCCGGATGGACAATATTTAGCATCGTCTGGCTTCGATCGTAGAATATGTATGTAACTTGTTAATTTGTTTATGGTTTTTGGTTACTTGATAATTATGGTTAAATGCTTTTAGTTTTGTGGTCAGTGTATGGTGAATGTCAGAATTTAAATGTCTACAGTGGTCATACAGGAGCTGTGACACAGTTACAGTTCTCTGTCGATGGCAACAACATAATTTCTTCAAGCACTGACCACACTTTAGGTCTCTGGGACTTAGCGACTGGCCAAAGAATAAAAAAATACAAAGGCCATACGTCGTTTGTTAATTCTCTGAATTTGGCCAGAAGGGGGCCACAATTGATTTGCTCAGGTGGAGATGATAGTTCAGTGAAATTGTGGGACGTTCGGAAAAAACTTCCCGCCGCCTCCATTGATGCCTCCTATCAAGTGACCACTGTATGCTTCAGCGACACAGCAGAACAGGTCTTCAGTGGTGGTATTGACAATGACATCAAAGTCTGGGATGCCAGGAAGAAGGAACTTTTGTACACCTTGAAAGGGCATACGGACACAATAACGGGATTGTCGCTAAGTCCCGATGGTTCCTACGTTTTGTCAAATTCCATGGATAATACCTTGAGGATCTGGGATATACGGCCGTACGCGCCGCAAGACCGTTGCTTGAAGGTGCTCCAAGGTCACCAGCACAATTTTGAGAAGAATCTGTTGAGGTGCAACTGGTCGCCGGACGGCAATAAAGTTATCGCCGGTTCTGCAGATAGATTTGTCTACGTCTGGGACGTTCAAGCGCGCAGGGTCTTGTACAAACTTCCCGGACACAACGGAAGCATAAATGACGTCGCATTCCATCCAGAAGAGCCGATTATTGTCTCTGGTTCCAGTGACAAACAAATATATTTAGGAGAAATCGATGCTTAGATTTAGTCATGTGGATTTTTATTGAGTTCCATGTCAAATGATGATGAATGTAAATTCGTAACAACATTTGTATTTAAGTCTAATACATTATTAAAGGCAAGATAAAGTTTTTGACTATTTTAACTTCATGTTTCCTTCAGGGAGTAGGCAAAGAAAAAAAATTCCTAAATAAGCTGACTTTTTCCATTATTTGGAGGAACTCGAGTTACTGCAAGAATTCAATAATGATGACAAGTAACAAAACTAACTTTATCAACACAAACTAATTTCTTTAGTGCTTGTTAATGCTTGATATTGTTATTTAGTTATGTCGAAGAGATTTACACTCTTGACACTCACAAAAAGAAAATTTCAATACAATTCTTTATTTGCTGAATCTTATCATACATATTCATACTGTCGGTCCCACTACTGCCTAAGTAACAAGCATCCGAGTTTACTTAATCAACTAAACTTGCGTGTTATAAATAGCAAGCAAATAACCTCAATGCAATTCATTTATTGCTGTTAACTATTAAATTGCGTATATATATCGAGACTTGAAATGCTATTCAGGCAGATTATAAATCAGGTATTTATATACCTTCATTCACGATCGTTTAAAGTACTCATATGTCTTTGTTATCAGCTTCCCAAGAGGCTGTACTCACAGGCAGCTTCGGGCTTAACTCATGTTAAGTGTAATGAAGGTGTAAAAACAATTACAATGTGCCATACAAAGACTGGGTAATTACCCTTGTTACAAATACGTCCATTTTTGTTAGTTTTATGTTTGTTATTATAGTAATTGTTTGTCAGTTCCAATGATGCAGGATCTCATTATGAATGTCTCTTCGCAATGGAACGACAAGAGTCTCAGGCTGATTGTGATTGCTGCAGAAGGAAACATCTTCTCTTCTGGTCACAATTTAAAAGAATTAGTAAGTGGTTGCCAATTTACTTCATCATGAGGAACCAAAAATGCCTGTCTTACTGTAACAGTCGAATGAAGCTGGAAGAGAGAGTCAAAACAACGTTTTCTCTGTTGCCTTAACGTTAATGAAGAGCATCATTGAATGTCCAGTGCCAGTAATAGCTGCCGTAGATGGGTTTGCAGTTGCGGCTGGTTGTCAACTAGTTGCGCAGTGCGATTTGGCCGTGTGCACCGATATTAGCAAGTTTTCAACGCCCGGAGCCAACGTCGGCATTTTCTGCTCGACCCCAGGAGTTGCCCTGGCCAGGGCAGTGCCCAAAGCTACTGCAATGAAGATGTTGCTCACTGGAAAACCCATCACGGCGCAGGAAGCCTTGCAAACCGGTCTCGTCTCTCACTGCTGTCCCAAAGCGGACTTCGACAAAGTTTTGCATGAATTGTGTGCACACATCCTGGATAAGAGTCGATCGGTCGTGGCAATCGGCAAGCGATTCTACTACAAGCAAGTGGATCAAGATGTTATGACTGCGTACAATCAAGCAGGTCGGATAATGGTCGAGAATTTGAACATTCCAGATGGAATCGAGGGCGTCAACAGTTTTGTTGGCAAGAGGAGGCCTAAATGGAGTCATGCTTAATGTTATAACGATTTGTTGTTTTGGTTGTTCACATTGTTCTTTAGCCGCGATTCTTGCATTTAATACGTGATTATACGATAATACGATAATAATACGATAATAAGTGATCGGATCTATTGTTAATTCGTTAAGAGAATGAGTTGTTACCATTGAAAAGAAACAAATAAAAAAAGGCCCAACTTGCATGAATCTCTTTTACTTCAGAAATATGCCATTCATTGTCAATAGTTTGCCTGAGGTAAACTACATAACTAATAGAAATAAATTCCGTTTTGATTACTTAATTTAATTTACAATAGACGTGTAAATCTAAACAATATGTATATGATGGCAACTTATATATACAACAACTTATAAATTTACATAACAAATTGTTCGCAAAGTAGATAAAAACTTTCGTCAATTAAAATTAATGTTGTGGCAATCATTTAAACGCACCGTTTCCCAATCCGCCGTCCGGATGTTCACCAAAACGGGCACCAGCCGATGTAGCACTGACACAGGTTCTCGTTGTCGGTCGCCTGCAGGATGAGGAGGTCGACCTGCTTCTCGATCGTGAGCGGATCTTCTTCCTGCGCAAAGTCCTTCCCGGTGAGCTTGTCTCTCACGCGGTTGATGATCGCCATCGCTTTCTGCGAGCTGTCTCCGTTCGCGCCGTCCGGCGGCGCGCAGAGCTTCTTCGAGCCGTTGATGCTCAGCGTGTTGAGGCCGTCGGCGTCGTTCGAACTCCCCGACAAACTGACGGCGTCGTTCGTCATGGCGGACTTGTTCCTCGCCGCCGTGTCCACCAGTCGCCAGTTGAGCAACGGATCGTAGACGAAGGCCTCGAGGACGGCCATGACGCTGTCGCGATTGCGATGGAGAACGGACATGACGCGCTCGCACGTCCGTCTGTACGTGCCGTCGATCCTCGTCACTTCCATCGCGTTGGTCAACATACGCGTCAGGCGGAAGGGAATCTTTTCGGGGAACTTCTCGCGCGTCATCGCCACCTCGAAGCAATCGCCGAAATCGATGTGCAGGATCTTGCCGCTGAGGCGATCCAGCATCAAGTTCGACGGGTGTCGATCGCCCAGGCCGAGTATGTAGCCGACCATGGACATGACGGCAAGACTGCGCGTGTAGTTCGTGCGTCGATCGAACCAGACCTCGCTCGACGGACTCTTCAGCCAGAGCAGCTTCGCGAGGTCGTCGCCGTTCGTGTGCTCCAGCGCGTGCTCGAACACCTCGACTTTTTGCATCACGGTCAGGTGGTCGTAATCGGGCGCCATTCGCAGCATGATTCTGTGCTCGATGTTCAGCAGGATCTTCTTCTTCTCGCGATAGTCGCGGATCAAGGTGTGCAGAGTGTCGCAGTGCGGCACCCAACCGATCAGGCCGGAATTGGTGCTAAGCGGTATGACCGCGTAGCGCTGAATGGTCAGGTTCCTTCTGAACGTGTCGGGATCTTTCAGGAGCAGGGTGTTGACGAGACCGAAAATCTGCATGACCCTCTCGTCTTGTCGCAGATCCTCGTGGCCTTTCAACAGGAACATGTAATCTTTGCCGTTGCTACCTCGAATCAACAGCTTACGCGGCCTTTGCTTCGAAGTGATCACTTCCAGAGAAGACGTGAAATGTGATATTTTCACAACGGGCTGACCCGGACAGTAGCTGCCCGGTATTGCTAGTTCTAAGTCGCGGCATTCCAAGAGGTTCGGCGACACATATTGCAATTCTAGGGAGGTCAGTTGCGGCAATTGTCGTGTTATCCTTCTGAAGACGTGGTAATACAAGTCCCAGGCGTGGTTCAAGTCACGTTTCAAATTATTTACCTAACACAATCACACGATTTCGGTTAGAATGATGAACCGCAAGCATTCGAAACAATAAAGACGCACCTTGTACTTTTCGCAATATTCTTGTGCCTCGCACAAATCCCTGCCGTAGGCCTGGATGAAACTGGTCTCCTTTATAGTTTGCGCGCCGTTTTCCAGTCGGGCGTGCAAAGGCTGCAGCACCCGCAGCATGCCCTCGATGTCGCCCTCGCCGAAGTACAATCTGTCAACGAAACGCAATCAGCTGACGCAATCGGGGTAGGATAACGAACAAAATGTTTATACGGACCTAGACGCTTCTTCGAGGCCCTCGTGCCACATCTCGTGCCATAGAATGGCCACCCTGATCAACTCCTCGGAAGCGGTCAGCGCTTGCTTGACCAGCTCGGGCCAGTGCTCGCTCATGCTCTTCAAAATCTTGTTCGCAGCTTGCCGCCGATTGACGGACGTGCTCTTCGTCGCCACGGTCAGCGGATAGATCAACGCCTGCGGATGCGTCTTCCCGATGTCGATCAGCAGCGAATGGACCAGCGTAGAGACGAGCGTCTTGGTGTCGATTCTGGCAATAAGTTGCGGAATGACTTGCAGCCACGTGTTCATTTCGATCAGCCGTATGCCGTCGTCGATCGCGTCGTACACCTCACTGACCTGCCCGTAGTCGAACCACAGTGTTAGCAATCGCAGCGTGTCCTGCAGCGAACTGCCTTTCGATAGATTAATAGACTTGAAGAATCCCTCGACGGCGTTCACGGCGAACGGGATGTAATTCACCGGCGAGGGTTTCTCGCCCTGCTTCTTATAGAACAGGACGCTTTCGAAGTTCATGTACGCCCAGGAGTGCCAGGCTTTGTACCAGAGCGAATCGTGCTCGGTGGCGGACTGATACCTCTTGACTATCGACGGGATGGAGGTCTCGGTGACGCCTTCGAGATTCTCCTGCCATTCGCCGAGCTTCATGTAGCACCGGGCGAGGAGTCGTCGACGCTCCTCGTGGGTGACGTCTTCGTGCGCGCCTTGCGCGGTGTACTCCCCTAGGAACTCTTCTAGTTTGTTATACGCGATCTGCTTCTTCCCGGCCATCCACAGGTGTTTCGTGTAGGCGAAGGTGACGTGCGGCTGTTCGCACGGCAGCGGGTCGTCCCTCTCCTCCGGATTGAAGCCCAACAGCATCACAAGCGTCTTGTGCGACAACATCAACGAGCCCGACTTGCGGCACAGCGACGCGTACTTCAGCCACGTGTGGATGTCCTGGTCGGGCGACAGCACCAACGAATGCACTTGTATGATCCGCTGCCAGTCTTCGACGACGCGCTGCCCGGATTGCAGGCGTTGCCACCACATCGTGCGCAGGGTCGCCTGCCGTTCGGGGATGAGTCGGTACTGAATCACCTCCTCCAGCTCGGCGAGCATCTGCACGAAGACCATCGCGTTGTACGCGCGCTCGTACGATTCGCCGGCCATCGCCGTCAGGTCGGTATCGATCAGATCGCGCGCGCTGTCGATGTACCGCTGGGCATCCTCGTATTGCTCTTTGTGAATTGATAGAATCGCGCGATAGAATGCGCCCTCTTGGCTGTCGCGCGGTATCACGATGGTGTACTTCTCGACGGACTCCCAGTCCTTGATGCCCCACGCCGAGGCGGCGGCGAGACGGCTGGCCTTGATCTTCTCCTCCTCGGGCAGCGTGCCGAAACGCTTCGCGACCAGCTCGTGCAGGTCGTTCCACTCGCCCAGCGCTTCGAGGCACCGCATCTGGCCGATGCACGCCTCGTGGTCCTGGCTGTTCTTGTCCAGGATGTCCTTGTACATCGCCAACGCCTTGTCCCAATTGTGCAGCTTCTCGTACCACCGGACCTCGAGGTCCATGTGCGGCTTCACGTGCTGCAGCAGGCCTTCGGCGGCCTCCTTCTGCTGCAGCTTGTTGTTGATCGATATCAACGCCTCGACGACGCGCGGCGTCACCTCGCGCTGAAACTCCTCTTCTTTGTAGTGCAGCGCCTTGGCGTACGCGCGGCAATGCATCGCCTTCTCGCCGAGCAGTTCGGGATCGATCGGTAGCGGCCCCTTGTCGCAGTGCTCCATGAACTCGGCGAGGTTGAGAATCGTTTGCGTGATTTCCGGGATATCGGCGTTCGCCAGAGCGTCTTTCAGACTCTTGATAAGCTCGCCTTGCAAGTCGTCAATTTCCGTCCAGCAACTGACGAATGACGCGTTAAACAAATCCTTGGGCAATTGCGTGTACGACTGCGCCAGCGATATGCACGACCTGAGAGCCGCAATCGGAGACTGTTTGAGTAATTCGAGACTCAGCCTTCTCGACCATTCCAGCCAGTCGTCTTTGGAGACTCTCCGAGTCGCCGTCCACGTTTGCGCCAGCGCCGTCTTCGATACTTTGAGGCGCTGGATCGTCGCCGCGTCTGCCGTGATGTTCGTCGTGTCGCGATGCTTGATCTTCGCCTGCTGGCGCAGCTTCTCCTGCAGGACGTCGCGGTCTTCGCTCAGGGTCGTGCTCTTCGAAATCATGCCGATGAGCTCCGGATACGGCGAGTATGTTATCTTGTGCTTCGTCATTACCTTGGTCACCATGCGATCGAAGATTAAAAATTTGCGTCGCAGCTGCACCACCAGCGCGCAGATCGTGTCCATCGCCGGCTCGCGCAGCTCCGGGTACGTGTCGATCGTGCGCACCAGGGGGTGGACGATTCGCGAGATGAAATCGGAGAAGTCCAGGATGCCGGCGAGCTGGTCGATCGTGTCCAGGGCCTGCTTGGCGACGGGCGTCGTGCTCTCCTGCGCGTCGAACAACTTGACGATCGGGGGCAAAATCAAATGCATGTAATCCTCCAAATTGTTGCCGAACTTGTGCAGCGCCTCCAGCATCCGGATCACCACCGAGTGGTCCTTCGTGGAGTTGTGGCTCAGCACGCGCAAGATCTGCGGCATGAGCTTGGGCAGATAGATTTTGAACTCGGCACCCAGCGCGATCGCGATGTTCTCGATGAGCGTGATCAGAGTCTTCTGGATCGTGCTGTTCGGCGTCCAGAACTCCTTGATCAACGCGCAGATGTCGTCCAGATAGTTCCTGATGTGCTGCTTGACTATCAGAATGAGATGCGCGAGTTGCTGAAAGAGGAACTCGGTTATGTTCACCTCCGGCGTCCGCACGACGTTAAGGAGACTCGGCAGAACTTGCGAAATGTACGGCACGCATTTGATGCCCAAGCTTTTGAACGTGAACGACACCGCCTGCACGGCCATGGTGTGGTGTTGTCCCAAGGTGGGATCTCGCAGGATCTTCATCAGCGTGGCTATCACCATGGCCAGATAGTATTCCTCTAGAGTGGAACTGCTCATGTTCACTAACATCTCGCTACTGGACAGATCCGCGTTGGGGTCGATGGTTTTGTCGGTGTACGGGATCAGAAGGGGCGCTTCGGGATGGTAGTCGATTTGTCCACGATTCATCTTGTGCTTGTAGGGATCCAGAGCGCCCAGGAGGCCCAGCACGCGGATGGTCTCTCTTCGGATGTAGATCAACTGCTCAGTCTTTAAGAAGTTCATCAGAACGTCGAGAAGTACCGGGAATTGCGTGTACGGCTTCACCACGTGTCCGGTGGCGCCGACTAGCTGTCCCAGAGTGGTCAGCGCCGCCCCGCGCTTATCGGGAGCGGAAGCGTCGCCCAACATATCGATCAATATCCCCATCAACTCGCCCATCCACTGCTGCAATTCGCTGCCGCCGCCCGTGACTTCGGCGAGATCGCCGATCGCGTGCAGCACGGCGAGGACCACGCCGGGATACGGATCGGTTTCGCGCAATTTCGGAACGAGCACTTTCAATATCGGCTCCATGTAGGGCCTAATCAATCTGGGCGCGCTTATGATTAGATAGTTCAACATCTTAGCGCCTTGCTCCTTATTCCTTCCCGTTCCGGAGTGTTCGAGTTCCGTCAGCAGCTGCACGAGCGTCTTGCGAAGGCTCGGCATGACGTAGGCGGGATTCATTGTGCTCAAGCGTCCGATCGTGCACAGGGCGACCTCGCGTATCTCGAATACTTCGTCGTGCAGCGCGACGAACAGCGCGCCGAGGCTTTCGGCTTGCGCCAGATAGTTGTCAAATGTCGAATCCAACGAATAGAGCACCCAGAAGCGCACCTCCGGATCCGTATCGGTCATGCCGACGACCAGCAGCTTGTTCAAGACGGCGGCCACCGTCAGCGTCACGGTTTCCGAATGATGCGTCGCGCTCTGGTGCAGGGCCTGCTTCAGCAGGCGACAGCACGTCCGCACCGCTTCGAGGCGAATCTTTTGCTGCTCGTGCACGATGAAATACTCTGCGCAGCGCTTGACGAACTCCAGCAGGCTCGCGCCCTCGAAGCCGAACGTGCCGAGAGTGTGCAACGCCAGAAGAATGCTGCCCGGTTCGTTCGATTCGTTCGTTATCGACAGCATGTCCGTGGACAAATGCTTCGGCATGCCCGGATGTCGCAGCGGCTTGTTCATCAAGATCTGATGCAGCATCTTCAGCAGCCCCGAACTGATGTCGGTCTTCAAGACGGGCACGTTCTTGACCAACTCGCCGAAGCAGATCGTCAACGGCCGACTCAGGCCGGTCTGAAACATTTGATCCAGGATGGACGTCACCTCGTGATTGAAGCGCTTCTGCGCCTCGGCGCGCTTGTCGGCGTGGCCGAGGAACGTCACGCACGTGAGGACGTTCGGATCTATCTTGGTGCGCTTCCGCAAGGTGGCTTCCTTGCTGGGCAGCGCCTGCTTGATCGCCGCCATGATTTTGTACAGATACTGGGCGTCGAACATCGGATCGCCGACGGCGACCGCGATCATGCCGATGGTGATGTACGCGGCGGCCCTGTCCTTCTCTCTGCCGTTCAGCGTGCTGAACAAGTACGCCATGGTGGCCTCCAGGTATTCCTGGACGAACAGCTGGCTGTTGAAGGCGGCCAAACGCGGCAGGGCCGCGATCAGGACCTGCTGCGTGTAGCTGTATCGCGAGGCGCGATGAGCGAGCACGTCCCCGCACACCGATCGGTACACGTCCTTCATGAGCGTCCGACACACGGCCGACTCCGTCACCACGTGCAGGATCGAACCCTTGGCGGCGTCCTGCAGCTGCATCTGCGGATGGCGCTTGTTGAAGCCGTACTTGGGCTTGGTCATGGTGTTGCGGCGCGACTTGCAGTACTGCTTGACGTCGGTGATCTCCTGCAGCTGCACGTACTTCCGCTCCCACTCGGCGTTGGAGCAGCGCAGCAGTTCGTTGATGACCAGGAGGTAGCCGTGCGCGCGGTCGTCGCGACTCTTGTCGTGTTTGTCGGCCTTGTTTTTCAGTTTGTTCGCTTGGTCAAAACACAATCTGTACCTGGGGAGAATGCGGCGAACATGAGTAACGTGCGATGCAAAGGCGATCGCTAGGAGGCGATGGAGTTACCATTGCGTGTGTTGAATTTGTTTCGTCGATTCTCGCTGCGCCGTGACCACCAGAGCAGCTCGGAGCGCCTCAATGGCGCCTTCCCGAATGACGGGCTTCGGATCTTGGATCGCGTTAAAGATCAAGTCGAAGAATTGCTCTACCTGTTGATAGAAGTACGTCGGCATCGTCTGCGCCAATTCCCTGAGCACCAGCACGGCGGCATGTCGTTTGCCCTGGTCATTGAGACAACACAGTGAGTTTGATAAACACGATTAGGTCGTTCGCAGTCGCACCTCAACGCGATCGCCGCCGAGCCATTCGAACGCCCGCTTCACCTCGAACTCCACGTACTCGGAGGCCTTCGAGCCGCTGACGAGCGCGAGCCGTCCCATCGTGTTGGCGACGCTCTCCATCACGTTGTTGTCGTTGCACGGCAGCAAGTTGCGCAGGTAATTCACGAATCGCGATATTCGCGTCGTGGGATCGCCGACGTCCGCGTCAATCAAACACACTGGTGCGCGCCGGAAACAAAACGCAATCAACGATTCTGTTCGCTGCCGATCGTGCCGCATTTGTTTGTTACTAGCTAGCGGGTTGGCAACTCACCGATCGCGAGTATGCCGCCCTTCTTCTCGTTGACGTCGCTGGACGACACCATCTCGAAGATCTCGTGGTAGAACGGATCCAGGAACTTGGTCTTCTCGTCCGGCGTCGCTTCGCGCAGCTCGCTGTTCACGTACGCGGAGAGGTCCTGCGCCGCCTTGGCGCGGACGTCCGCGTGCCGCGACTTCAGGCCGGCGATGAACTGCTGCATCGCCTTGTGATACATCGCGGCGCCGGCGGACCCGTGCTGCGGGTGCCGACGTTCGGGTGCGTGTTATCGGCGGCGGGTGCGCGCGCCGTCACTCATCGGCGCCCCGTTTTCGCTCCGACGGTCGGCCCACTTCGGCGTGCTGCGAACGCACCGAAAGCACACCTCCAGGAAGTCTCGATGCGCACTAGCATCCACTGCGAATTTGAGGTTATGCCTGGTGCTCGAGGGGCATATTATCTTTTTCATAATCACAAGCATCACAAGTCCGCTTCCAGTAGGTGGTGCCATCTGGACCATTCGAAATGCCGATGTTCGCGAAAGCGTTGCGACAATCTCGCATAGTCATCGACTAATTGCGCTCCGGCGCGATCGTAAGCGAATCAATACGCGTTTCGATTGTTTTATGCCGAAGAACATCTTCGCTCTTTTGTTTTTTAAAGTAAACAAGTTTATTTGCTGTTGCAGGGGGCGCTTTATTTTCGTGCAGACTCATCGCCTAATCCATCGGCGTCCGCCAGATGGCGCTCGGAAGTTTGAAATTGTGCGGCGCCCATTGGTCAAACCCGCAGCGCGTTCACTTCTTTCTATGCCCATCTCTCCCCCGCAGCGAGGCGGTAACTAACAAATTCAAACATGCCGGGCACGACCACGAACTGCGCACTTAGCATCTACTACACGGCGCCGTGTCGCACAATAAATGCAATCGTTTACCGCCGCTTAGCACCTAGTTAGGCGGTAATGACCGTATATATTTGTCGCAGACGCCGTACAGTGTAACAATGGCACAGGAAGGAGGACGATTTGTTATCGGCGCCGTTATCAACTGCGAAAATGTACGCGCAATCGTCGATAACGGGCCATTGTTGTGGTCGTGCAGCGTGTACGGCTGGATGAATGGTACGCGCGCTGAATTTGGAAGTCGCGCCGGCGAACGGCAACACCCGGAATGCGCTCGCGGCTGGCGGCGCGGCGTGCGGCACACGTCACAGTCCCGCCGCCGGTCCGCACCGAAGTCGGGCAAAGACGCGCGGCGCGGTGGCGATCGTGCCTGAGCATCGCACGCAGCGCCAGTCCGCCTCACCCAGCGAGCGCCGCCAGTGGGCACGGCCGCAGCCACCCGAGCGTGTTGAGCGTGTTGATCGTGTTCGGTTACGGACAGCGGCGGCCGACGAGCGCCGCCGACGGAATTCTCTTCGCCGCCGCGGTGCCTTTTGCTGCACGGCACGCCGCTCGCGGATCACGCGTCGCCGTCCTCGCGTCGCGCAGTGTGCAGCGTGTGATCGTCGCCCTCGGTCGCCGCGCGTCGCACGTCAGCAAGCGGCAGCCAGCGGCAGAGCGAGCGTCCGATTCGGCCCGTCGCCGACCCGACGGCAGGCACCTAGCGAGCGCGTTCGGGCCGTCGGGAATTCGCCCGCGCGGCCTATCGTCACGTCCGTCGGCTATTCGCGGCTCGTTCTATTCGCGTCTGTGACTGTGACCGTGCGTGCGCGCCGCCTGCCACCGCCGCGCCAAGGCCCATCCGGCGGAGCCACCGCCGGCCGATCCTCGTCGCCCGCCCAGCGCCAGCCCAGCGCCCGCAATGGAGGCGGTCGCCAAGCACGAGTTCAACGCGACGGCCGACGACGAGCTCAGCTTCAAGAAGATGCAAGTGCTCAAAGTAAGCGCTCTCCAACTCGCTCACCCAGCCGCCCGCTAAACCGCCCTCCGGCCCTGTCTTGCAGATCCTGAACATGGAGGACGACCTCAACTGGTACCGAGCCGAGCTGGACGGCCGCGAAGGTCTCATACCCAGCAACTATATCGAAATGAAAGACCACAAGTGAGTAGCGTCCTCGTCGGCGCCGCCTCGCCGCGCGCGTTGCTCACGTCGCGTGTGATTTCAGCTGGTACTTCGGCAAGATCACGCGCGCGGACGCGGAGAAGCTCTTGGCGAACAAGCACGAAGGGGCCTTCCTGATCCGGATCAGCGAATCGTCTCCCGGCGACTTTTCGCTCTCGGTCAAGTAAGATGCGCCGACGCGTCGATGAATCATCGTCGATCGTGCGCTAACGTTGCGCGCGTTGCTTTTAGATGCTCGGACGGGGTGCAGCACTTCAAGGTGCTGCGGGACGCACAGGGTAAATTCTTCCTATGGGTGGTCAAGTTCAACTCGCTGAACGAGCTCGTCGAGTACCATCGCACGGCGTCGGTGTCGCGCTCGCAGGAGGTGCGGCTGAAGGACATGGTCGCCGAGGAGGTAAATAGATAAGGCTACCCGCGTTTGCGATTGTACAGAGAGAAATCGCCCCGATGGGTTGGCGCGCTCGCGATCAATCCAGACCGTTGCGCTGTTCGCGGCTACCGTTCTAAGCTCGTCCGTTCCGACGCCGGGCGCTTCCAAATTGTCTCACTCGCTGGGTTGATCGCCGACTTTGATTTGTGTTTGTTTCTTTCTGTTTGTCACTACAACCACCAATCAGTTTTCCTTTGTGTTGAGCGATTTGAAATGGGGGAAACATTTTTAGGTCCATGCCATGGCCCACAAAGTAACAAGGTCTGTAGAATAATAAAAACAGAATTTGATGTCGTGGCGCGAGTTTTTATTTACACTAGTTTACATTTTACTATTTGGCCTTTATTTGTGATCGTTCTTAACGTCTCGCATTTTCTGGATGTTTTACTATCTGTTATTTTTTATTTCTCTCTCTCTCTCTGTCTCGTTCTCCCACACGGCGCCGCTCGAATCTCTCGCAATAATCACGACATAACTCATTAACATTGACCTTATCGGACGAGCCGCAATCGCGCGCGCCTCGAGACGATCGGAAAACCGCATTATCCTGGCGGCGCGAACGCAGATTTCTCTTTGTGCGTCGACGCCGCGCGTTGCGCAAACGGCCGTAGTGTTTGGCAAACGATCGCACGTCACAATCGATCTGTTGTTCATATTTAGTTAGCGCGCGACGCGCGTTGCGTTTCACATGTTATTGTCGGATTCGCATTAGCGCGTGCGCGCTTTGTTTCGGCGCGCGCTCGGCGACATCGCGCCGTGCTAAATTCCGGCTCAAGGTTAATTATTAATTAAAGTTCCGCAATGTTCGGCAAATTCAACAAACACGACGCGTGCGCCGTTACGTCGCGCGACAACGTGCGCATCGGATGGCTCTTGGAAGCGCGGCGCGGACGACGCTCGTCGACGTGATTTCGTTTCCTCATTCGATGCTGATTAATCGATCGACTAACTCCATGCCCGCTCGAAGGACTGGCGGCGGGCGTGCGTCGAGTTCGTGTGCTCTGCCTAACGGTCGGCATGGAATTGCCTGGCGAATGCGAAACGTTTCGTTTGGGCCTGGTGTGTCGCTTTGCGTCTGGCGCAATCAATAACAACCACGCGCGACTGTGTTTGTACCCGTTTGGATGGCGATGGCGAGCGCTTCGGCGGCGACAGTCGGCCGGGAGGCGCAGGATGCGCGCCGTCGGCGTCGAAGCGCTCGCGCCGCGATTCGTTCGCGCGCCGACGACGACGATGCTGATGTCGAACGTGTTTCCATTTTTGTAGTATCTAGTGCAGGCGATGTACGACTTCACGCCGCAAGAGGCCGGCGAGCTGGAGTTCAAGCGCGGCGACGTCATCACCGTGACCGATCGCTCCGACCAGCACTGGTGGCACGGCGAAATCGGCAACCGACGCGGACTCTTCCCGGCCACCTACGTCACCCGCTACCACCAGCCGATTCTATAAGCGTCGCTCGGAAGCGAACGAAAGCGACGCAGACCCCGACGACCGCCACGACGCACCGCCAGCAAACCACGGCGAAACGAACACTTGCGCCAATCTCACGCATTTTCAAATCTCTTCGATCGATCGACGGCCACGGCGCTGACCGGCGCACGTCGCGAGAGTGCACAAGCTAATTATTAAGAATATGAATAACGAACGACTCCTTCTTCATTACCAAATCGGACGCGGCGCGGCAGGCCGGGCGCGACCGCCCCCCGCATTACGGCTGCGACCACGCGTTTATTTCCGCTTTTATTATCGCTACGTTTACTACTCTAGAACACGTCCGCGTCGTCCTTTCGAGGGCGCGGACGCTTCGTATTATTACGCGATCGGCGCGCGAGCAATCTTGCGATTCGTGTTTCGTTTGTTCGTTTGACATTTATGTGATACGTCTTGTAATCGCGCGTGCGAATTGCCCAAATCTCGCGTTGCGACGAGTATGACTGTAAATAAGTAAGGTAACGAGGCGAATGCATGCAATGGGTCCTCGCGCGGGATGCGAAGGAGGAGAGTTAGCGGTGCGCGGATAGATAGATAGAGCGCGAGAGGTGAGCGTGTTTCCGCGCGAACATGAAACATGAAGGTAATCGACGTGCCACAAGTACACCACATCTTATCTTATCTTATATTAACGATACAATACACTATTTATTAATTTTTAAGTCATATTTATACACAACAATATCGCTAGTAATGTTTGGGGCCGCAACGCGATCACGTCAACGTATAGGCAAATATATTTTGGCATTACTACGAGTATATTTATATTGTAAGTGTTTGTCTCCGCTCTTTTATTGTATTTCGTTCGTCTCCGGATTTGCCTTCGTTCCGTTTCTTTCGAGAAGAAATACCACGACGACACGACGTTCTGTCAATGATAATGTGTAAATACTAACGACTAGAAATACATTTTATTAAGTGCTACGATTTTATTTTAGATTCTATATTAATAAATGAATTATATTTTAATCTGAATTCGCTCGTATTATTGTGCGCATTTGTGTGCTCTGCGTTCTAAACAAACTTTAGTTTGTTTCTAGAAAAGGATTTTGAGGCTTCAAATTCGTCTCATGGTATAATAGTAGACGTAGCAACTCAACAGGTGGCGCAGCATGTTCCATTTGCAATGCGCTCATCATAGTAACGTTCGCGTAAATACGCCGGCCCGATCCTTACCGAGTCTACTTCGCTGGTGATCGAGTCCGTTGACAGCCTTTCTGGTGTAAACTCCCTTTGGCGTTGCCTCACGTAAGTAAAAAATCAACGTTTATCTCGCAAATCCGGCGCTTTTTCGACGTGCAGTTGTTTTTAAACTGCCCCTCGACGTCAGTAATGCATGTGCCGCGCAATATTTATGCCCGAATAGCTGACAACGCGCATTTTGACGACAAAACTATGACGTCGATCCTAACCTATACGAGTAATGCATGCCAGTATGTTTCGCGCGCCCGAAAAACTGAAACAAATGAAGTTTGTTCAGTCGACGACTCGTCGGTGCTGCGGAGATATGTGTCTAATGTTGGCGTTATTATTTGCAGGTATCGTAGCTCAAAACGCGTGAGAAAATGTCGGGAAACGTAGACATTCTCGCTCTGAAAGAGGATGACGTGACCAAGATGTTGGCCGCCTGCACGCATCTTGGCTCCATGAACGCCAACTTCCAAATGGAGCAGTACGTGTACAAGCGTCGTCCGGACAGCGTACACATTATCAACTTGCGTCGCACCTGGGAGAAGCTTCTGTTAGCCGCGCGCGCGATCGCCGCCATCGAGCATCCATCTGATGTGTTTGTCATCAGCTCCAGGCCATATGGTCAGAGGGCCGTTCTGAAATTCGCCGCGCACACGGGCGCCATTCCCATTGCGGGCCGTTTCACTCCCGGTGAGTTATTCTTGTAATGCACCTGGAAAGCCTGTGTTGTGTATGATTTTAACAGGGTTGTTATCACACTAAAACATTTTTAAGCTTCAAGTGATCCAGGGTTAATTGTGAGTGTCTGTATGTTTAAGGTGCCTTCACCAATCAGGTCCAGTCTGCTTTCCGCGAGCCGCGTCTGTTGATCGTCACAGATCCCGCCAGTGACAACCAACCAATCACTGAGGCATCGTACGTTAACATCCCCGTCATTGCCTTGTGTAACACCGACTCACCACTGCGCTTCGTCGACATTGCCATTCCGTGCAACAACAAATCTCCGCACAGCATCGGTTTGATCTGGTGGCTCTTGGCTCGTGAGGTAAGTAACTATGACATACATTCACCAATAAATTCACAATCGTTGCGCCCGATCAACCATTACTAAGACGTCAATGTTTGTGCGCAGGTTCTCCGTCTCCGTGGTGACATTCCCCGCGAACAGAAATGGGACGTCGTCGTTGACTTGTTCTTCTACCGTGAACCCGATGAGGCCGAAAAGGAAGAGCAGGCCGCCAAGGAGCTGCCAGCTCCCAAAGTTGAGCCACCTCCAGTGGCCGAGCCCGCCGAGACCGACTGGCACACGAACGCCGAGAACTGGGCCGACGAGACCGCCGGCTTGGGGCCGGCGACGGTCGCGCCAGCCACCACCGAGGTCCCTATGCTCGCCAACGAGGACTGGGCTGCGCAGGTGCAGAACGAGTGGTCGGCGAACGCCGCCAACGCTCCGGCTGTGGCCGCCGCCGCCACCCAGGCGACTACCACTCAAAATTGGGCGACCAACACTGAGGCATGGAATTAAATTCTCTGTTCAATTAAAGTCACTCTTCGGAGTGAATTGATACGATTTGGAGTTCGACATGATTCAGACCCGCCGATCGTCCCTTCATGATGTGTAATCCCTTATATGTATTCCTAATCCAAGCAAGCATTTGCCGCGTTCGACGGACGGCATTTTGGACTTTGTTTCGTTTGTTGTGAATACATGTAATGTTGGTCATCTATGTTTAAAGCACGTATGTGTAATTTGTCTGGCGGGAGATTCAAATCGGGGCGGCGCGAGCGCTCGCTCGCTCACGACCGCCGCAGCGTAACGGTCGCGACTTCCTGCCCGCGCCGGAGCGCTAATTAACGCGCGCTGCAGCTGCGGCGACGCGCCCTATCTCGGGACGACGCAACGAATAAAAAAAAAAAAACGACCGCACGCGCGCGGCTCGAATAGGTGCGCGCACCGCGCGTTACCACGTAATCCGAGAGAGCAGCGCGCGTCAGGTTCCATTGCCATGCCTAAAATCAAAATTAAACATTTTCCTTGGCCGTTGAACTCGGCGATAATAATTTCGTCGTGTGTAAGTGCGTAATACACATGTTTATCGGCCGTCGCTTAATACTTATTATTGTTGCTGTTCGGAGGACGCGCATTACATATATTATTCAAGATGGGATTTTATTTTCGAGTTCTATAAATAAATCGCGTTAAACGCGCGGCGTCGCCGCGAAAGGGCGCGCGGCAGCCGGGATTCGTGCGTTCGCACTTTGGCAATCGTAAAAATCGCCCAATTGCGCGGATAGTTGCGATGTCGATTGTGTTTCCGTCCGATAATTGCATTGCACGCTCGTATCTAAGAGACGCTAGGATCGCGCTGCGCGTCTTCGCGCGTTCGACGAAATTTTGCACATTTTTCGCGTTAACGACTTAACGATCCTTTGTCCCCGTGCGTTGCGCCACCGTCGCCGCCTGCAATGCCCGCGCGCGATAAAGCGCGCAATTATATCTAATGTAAGTAAGCTCCCGCTGATACCGAGCAAATAAAAATTCGAGGACGCTTTTTGCGGCGTCACCGGGCGCAAAAAAAAACGTAATGTTTGCACAAGGATGAGAAAGTGCGAAAAGGCGGCAGCGCGATGGCGGCGTGTGCAGCGCACGACGAATATCGATGTTGTTCAACTTGTTTTTTGCGCGAACGCATCCTCAGCGCGCGCGCTGCCCGCCCGATCGAATTGGAAAATCGCCGACGCGATCGTTGTTTGTTTGCCCGGCGCAGTTTTCAAACGGCCGCGATGACTCACGCCGTTTGTATTTATTGTTTATCGGCCGGGCCAAACATTCCGGAACTGCTTATTGCGCCCGAATCGGCGCGAACCTCGGGCGGAGCGTCGGGCGAAAATGCGATTTTCATCCGCGTTCAGCGCGCCAGCTCGCAATTGCAGATTGTTTGGTGATTCGCGATTCCTTCGGAAGTTTTCGTCGAAGCGCGCGGCGTGCGCACCAGTTAAACGTGTTTTTGCGCCGCGCTGGAATGAAAAGGTGCCGGAACCGATCGGATGGACTGAAAAGTTGGGATCGACGCGCTGCGAAGAGCAGGAAATCAATCTTGCGAAACGCTCGGACGCGCGCTCGCGCGCTGAAAATAAACCTCTGCGAGCGCTAAACGCAGACGTGCCATCATCGTAAAACGTGCCAATTGTAAATTATCTCTTAGTCGGTTTGCGCGCCTGCATTTTTGCGTCGCGGCGCGCGGCATTAATGAGGTGTGATCCTGTTGCATTTCACACACCCCGCCGCCGAGCGCCGTCCTTCCAGCTGCTTAACCTTTTTGCAGTCGTTAAACGCGGAAAAACATCGAAAGTCGCTCTCGATCCGTTTCGCACTTCGACTGAATCATGACGACGATTCGCTGCCGCTGCGACTTGCGGCGCGCCTGTCAGGAAGTCGGCGCGCAGAGAAACTCGGGAACGCAGGGGGCGAAGTCTCGGGTGGAAGAGCGCGGCGCGGCGGCGGCCGTTCCGTGCGCGGCACTCGCGCCTGCGGAGCGCGGACGACGGCAGGACCACGAACCAGTCGCGGCGGTGCGGTTTTGCTCGCGCAGCGCGGCGTATGGGAACTCAGTCATCGCTGGCACGCGGGTCGAGTGGGTCGCGACGTTCGCCGCACCGATCGACGAGCACGAAAGCTCTCGCAGAGCACCGAAACGCGCGTCGCGCCCGGCCGGACGAGGCGAAAAGTCGGCCGCGTTCGCAGGACGGGCGAGGAGGACGCGCTGGGGACGCGAGTGCGCGCGTGCGCGACCGGACATCCCCCCGACCTGACCGGTCCGCGCGCGAAGACGTCGGCGCCGAGATCTTCGGCGGCGAGCGCCCGACGAGGTCGCAGAGGTCCCCGACGCCTCCGAGCTGCCCTCGCAGGGCGCGCGAACGCAAGTGGTGCACGCTTCGTTGCTAGTGTCGTTTGTGGTGCCATGATCTAGCAGCCATGATCATATCCAAGGACCTGTTCCTGCTCGGAGACCAAGACTATTTGCGCCTCCCTAATAAGGATTCAACGAGACCCAGTATGATACGACCCAAGGCGACACCGAGGTAAGCAATCGCGTCCGCTCTTCTCGCGCGCGGCGCTCGCGCGTCGGCGTCGGCGGGTCGCACTTGTCGTCTTCGAGAATCGGCCAGGACGACCTAATAAATCCACGCGGCGCGGCGCAGATAAGCGGCCGGAATTAATCCGCGGAATATTCTACGGCGCGATAGCGCGAATCGAACTCGTTCCGCGCCGCGAGTCCTTGCGATGCTCGACGAAATTTAAGCGTGTCATCGCGCGCCGCGAAGGACTCGCGCGTATCGCCCGGCAGGTTTCGTCTAGGCTGTCGTCGCCCGCCCGTCGCGTCGCGCTGCAATCGTAAAAATGCGGTTGATTAAACTTCGGCCAGGAATTATTCAATAGACGACGCGCCGTCGTCGGCGACAATGTGGATTTCATTGTCTGCAAAAAACCCGACGCCGCATCGCCGCCTAAGACTTTATTGTAAACACACGCGCGAAGCGTGTCAGTGGGATTCCTGACGAACTATGCGTGCTCGAAAATAATTTGACCGTCGTGCCGGAACGCGGTGTCGAACCGCATTGAAATGTGTGTCGACGCCGAAAAACAAACATCGTCGCGCTCTTTCGACACTCGGCCGGAAAATTTCGTGCGCGCCCAACACTCGGCTTATCTACGCGTCCGCTTAATTCCGCGCGCGCGCGCGTCTTTGCGCCGTCAAACATTTATCGACGTCGGGTGTGCCATTATACCTTATAATTCGGCGCGCTCGCTGGAAAAACGCACGACCCGCCAGATAAACGCACAATGCGACAACACAAAAAGCCAACGTTGTCCAACACATTTTTAAACAAATATTCACGCGGCGATAATTTTTCAGTCAACTTGGTTATCATATAACATGCGATACTATGTTTAGAATTCGTCTACACGAGTCGATTAAGCGTTTGTTTGACTTGTTACTAATTTAAACATTGAAATAACGCACGAATGTCTCGCAGACACCTCCGCCGCCGTTCCCACCCCCGCCCCCGGCGACGCCGCGACGTCGACGGGGAAATTCATATTCTTAGCGCGCGGCGCGGCCGGCGCACGGTTTAGCTCCTCGTTAAATAGCA
The DNA here is from genome assembly GCA_027574965.2 of Ecitophya simulans. NCBI lineage: Eukaryota > Metazoa > Arthropoda > Insecta > Coleoptera > Staphylinidae > Ecitophya > Ecitophya simulans. Next base: position 502 of record JAODGE020011901.1, on the reverse strand, counting down.
TTACGCCGCATTACTGCACTCGAGCGCTTCCATTACGGCCGCGCGCGCGCACGGGAGCAATGAGTGCGTATTACGGGCCGGCGCGCGTCCTGCGGGCCCGATCGGAAAGCGCTAGCAGGTCGCGCCCGTCGCAGATTGAACCCGGTTTAATTGAGTTAGGTTGCGCGCGCGTTTTTCGGTTTGCGTAATGACCGGGGGGCGCGCGCGACGCACACGTCGTCCGCGCGGAGGTGCGCGCTCCTCAAGATCCTCGCGCGCCGCGTGAATTGACGATGTTAATAATCTGACACACTTGCACTACCGGGTCAATGCACTTTATCATCTTTCTTCGCTTTTATTTGCTCACTTATCGCCACTATTATTATAATATTTAGAACTCGCACTCGAAGCCGCGACGGCCGACGCGCGGTCGGCCTCCTCTCCGTGCCCGCCGCCGATGCGCCGCGCGGCACGAAAACGCGCGCCCGTCGCCGGCGGAGATCAGCGGCGGCGCGCGGCGGCG